>NDXB01016960.1:0-120717 GCA_002631895.1 Agapornis roseicollis
GGGAGGGCAAGCCAGGGGGGTTGAATGAGTGAACGAGCTGTGTGGGTTTAAACCACGACACCCTGGAATAACAGCAATGGTAAGAGAGGGCTGGCACAAGAAAGGCATTTGCAGCATGGATTGAAATGGCAGCCTGGGTGGTTTCATTCAAAGGGGCATGGGGAACTGACACATCTGACTCCTGGTGGCTTGAAGCCGGCATGTCTCACTTGGTCTGGACAGGGGAGATGCCACCTCAGGCTGGAGGGATTAATGGTTATCTGTGGGGCAGGCCACAACATGGAGAACTCCAGACTTGAGAAGAAGCAGTGGGAGAGGCAGAGTTTGTCAAGGTCCTTGGACTGGTAGGGAAAAGGTAACTTCTTAGCCTGTCCCAGCCAGAAAGCATGTTCCAGGTCATAACAGAAAACCGGACTCCCTTGTGCCTGCATCCATCATTCCCTTCACTGCTGGATTGCTGACAAAGCCCCAGCCAGAGCCACTTCCTCGCAGCTGTTCCTGGTGTAGTTCAGATTTTGTCTTGGGGTGCACCCAGGAGCAGGGGCATCGCAGGTACCCCATGGCAGAAAGGCCTTTCTGACCACCTACGGGGAAGGGCAAGTATCCCCAGGTGTCCCCACATCAGTTAAGGTACAACTACCTCTCTGTCCTTGCCTGTTAAGCGAGCTCCTGACAAGAGCATCGTGCCGCACACTCCGCACTCGGCGAAACACCGCTTGAGCTAAGAGGGAACAACCCCCATAGAGGAGTTCTCCAGCTCTGCTGAAGCCGCTGCAGACCCGGTACTGACAGGCGCACTCTGGGGAGCCTGAGCAGCCCAAGGATGCTCTTGGGAGAGAGCAGTTTCCTTGTGCCACCTTGTGGAGCCCAGTAAAACACACAGGCAGCAACGCACAGCACACGGGGAGCCAGCACGTGGAAAGGGCCCGTTTATACTCCTGATCTCTTTACGAATCCCAGGAAAAATCTCCATTCCTAACACGCTTTGTGATGCCTTCCCTTTCACCCGCCCTGCCGACAACATAGCCGTCTGCCGAGTGTATTAACCCCCCATCACCTCAAATGACACCTCATGGCTGGAAGTGTTTGGATGCTGAAGCCGCCCTCCTTACTCTGTTCAAAGAAAGTAAATCTGGGCCATGACCTGAACGTGGAAGCATCCAAAGCATCACTGGAGCTGTGGGACAGGAGCACAGCGTTTGTGCCCCAAATGGGACACGAAGCAGCTCTGCCCACCTTATTCCTACCAGCCAGAGCCAGGGCCTTCTCTCTATAGGAGCCCTCTGGAAAACCTGCTTAGCAACCTCAGGCACCTGTGATGTCCACTGACATGATGCCTGGGAACAACTTCTCCAGCCTCCTGAGCCCAGGCACACTCTGCAGGCTCCAGTGCCCTGGCTTGGGGTCAGGCACGCAGGAAAAACACTGGCTTTTTGTCTGGAACCGAAGACGCCACGCATGGCTCTTTCATGAACAAGTTTGGCACAGTCTCTGGCCAGGTATCTTCCCAGCCTCCCAAAAGCTTCAACCATGACGGAAAAGAAACAAACACCATCTCCTAAGCTCTCCCAAGCTCGGAGGACGGCTCACAAGGGCCTTTTTCTCCTCCCTGTTCCTTCTCTTGGTGGAGAGGGAAAATCCCAACTGCTATCCCATGACCAGTGAAGTCTGGCCAGGGCTGGCCTCTTACAGGGGAAAAAGTACCCCAGCCTCCTCCGCTGCCTCTGGTGTTCCTCCTCCTGGTTGAGCAGAGGCCAAAAGGCCATTGCAGGGAGGAGTTTCAGGCCATTTGTGGAAAAAAATAAGAAGAAAAAAGGATCTCCTGCTGTTCAATAAGGATTTGAGCCTTATTTGCTGTACACTGAGATTCACCCCCCCAATCCTCCCCCTTTAAACACCCCATGCCTCACCCAAGTTAAAAATCTTATGGCCAAACACACTGTGATGCCTGTGGGCCATCAGTTTGCGATATGGAAGTACCTGGTTTGGGGAGTGAGGGGGTAAGGGGTGAGGGGGGGGGTGTTTTCTCTGTGCCTTTGGCCTCTTGGTTCTTCTCACTTGGACAAGGAGTCCCTGGAACCAAGGTCATTTCCCACCCTGTGGGTACTACACCTTGCACAGCCTTGACCCAAAGCATTGCTCCTGGGGTCCACCAATGCACAGCCAGAGGAAAGCACTGCCTCTGAGGT
Organism: Agapornis roseicollis; assembly: GCA_002631895.1. Lineage (NCBI taxonomy): Eukaryota > Metazoa > Chordata > Aves > Psittaciformes > Psittacidae > Agapornis > Agapornis roseicollis. Next base: position 2,190 of record NDXB01016960.1, read on the forward strand.
ACTTGTTGATACAGGACCTCATATCTTTATAGCCATATAGGTCAGCTTAAAGCCACATAACGAACCCCAAGCCCCCTCACACTATTTTTACTGCAAGAGCCAGGACCTGTGAGCTGTTTGGCACAGAGGTGGTCCCTGGACAGCTGCTGAGCTTGCTCCCTTGCACTGGGGATTTATACTGGTGCCAGAAGGATGGCACAGGGAGAGCACACCCCTGCCACATATCGAGTTGCTGCATCATCTCACATAAAATGGTCCTCCGGCTGTTAAAGCATTGGGCAGATCAACCCTTCCAGGGAGAGGAAACATCGACTCCCTGCAGATACCCCAGCTGCCTGCTCCAATTCACAAGTCTCAATGGGGGATTAGTTCGCACACAACAGCTTTTCATTCAGCCCACAAGCATCTAATTTGATCCAGGGGCTTGCGGAGCAGAGAGCTGGGAAACCAGCTGACCAGATGTTTTGTTGCGGAGGCCTGTGCTCCTCTGTGGCACACCGAGGAGGATGTCAGTGGCAGCCCTGCTCAAGGATGTACATCAACAGAGGAATCAGTGAGAACATGCTGCTGTCAGCACAAGCCATGTACACGCTGTACTCTATACATCACTGCACGTTCCTGCTCCACCAAAGCCTCCCTGCTGCAGAGCAGAGGAGGAGGTCAAGTTACTGAATCCATGCTTCTAATCCACAGAAATCTGTCAGGGTTGCCTCCAAAGCAGATTGCTCTGCCCCAGCACCCTCCTCTGAACCAGGGGCACCAGCTGCTACCTTTATGCCCATTAGGTGCCAGGTTTAGAAGGTAAAGAGTGAGTGGGATGCCCTGCAAGACTGCTGTAGCACCCTGGTTCATGGGACCATGAACTGCCACAAAACAGGGTCCTATCCTTGATGTGGGCATCATGTAAACACCTTGCAAGAGCTCGCCTTCTGGTGTGTGCACCCAACAGGTGACCATGGGGAGGAAACGGCAACTTGGAAAGGCTGACAGGCGGCCTCAGACCCCAGCACTGCAGCTTGGGCTATGCCTCTGCAGGACACAGCCTTCTCAACCACACGCAGCCACCAAGGTGTGTGCTCTGCACTGAACGGTTCTCTAGCAGGAGACAGGGTTCCAAGCTGGAGTCTGATATACTCACCCCAGCAGAGCGCTGGCATGGCAGGCTGTTAGCACAGGGGCACACTGTTAGCACCTGAAATAGTCAGGCACCAGAGCAAGTGTCCTCACTGAGGCAGAGGTTTAGGAACAACCTGTAGGGCTCACGCTGAGATCAGCATGAGGAGCGGGAGCAGTTGTGGTGCACAGGGGTATGTAAGCCCCTGCTTTGGTAGCCTCCCAGCAGGGTATCTGCCTCACCTGCTCCCAGAGATAGCAGAAAGTTGCTTCATCTTCCCCATGCATGTGCTCAATGTGATTTTGGGTTAGAAAGGGCTTTAAAAGCCCCAGCCTCACAGCAGCATTTTGCTCAGAGTGGATAATTTTCCCTTATGAAAACGAGCCACAATCACTCAATATATAGAATCAGTGTGTAAGGGACCTTAAAGCTCATCCAGTTTCAACCCCCTGCCATGGACAGGGACACCTTCCACTAGAGCAGCTTGCTCCAAGCCCCATCCAACCTGGCCTTGAATATTTCAAATCTACACTTAAACATTTCTACCTTCGCCTTGAACAATTCCGTTCAGAACTACATCAAATACATGACAAACCTCATTCTAATCAGGCTGGTTTACGAACATTACATACGCATGCCATCCATAAACTGATTTGTGAGAGACATATTTTCTAGTGGAATATTCACATCCTACTCACAAGCACATGCAATCCAGTCCTCCTGAACATTAGATAAAGCGGGGAAAACCACACACAGTGTAAACCAAGAAGATCCAGCCTTTGCCATCTGCCCTCCAAGAGTCACAGCCATCCAGCAGTGAAGGGGACAGTGTTCCTGGCCCTATTATTGATGGATCTTGGGGAGCCAGAAGAACTCCAGTGATGAGACTGACCTGATGGCTCCCTCCAAGTGCCTGACACGAGGATGGAGCCAGGAGGGGCTGGGCTCTGCTCCCAAGAACAAGGGATGGGACAAGAGGAACCAGCCTCAAGCTGCCCCAGGGCAGGTTTAGCTGGAGCTGAGGAACAATTCCTTGCCCACAGGGTGCTCAGGCATTGGAACAGGCTGCCCAGGGCAGGGCTGCAGGCACCGGCCCTGCATGGGGAAGAGGCACGGTTGGACTGGATGAGCTTAAAGAGCTTTTCCAGCCTGGGTGATCCTCCATCCCACTCTGCTGGCACTCAGGCTTGCTCCTCCTGAGCTTTACTTGCATAGATACTTGGCCCTATAAGGATCAGCCCTGTCCCAGCTTCCCTGTAGCCAACAGGTGACTGGCTGCTGGGTGGCGTGGGGATTTTTTAGGGACAAGCGTGGTGTTGTTCTGCCTTGGGGAAATGATGTGATTTTCACGTGTCCCCACAGCAGAATGAACGAATGAATGAGGCGTTTGACAGGACAGTCTGTGAGGCTGGCAAGCCTGCTGGCTCCAGGGTTTGTAACAGCTCTGAAGGCTTTTTTCCGCTAGTCCCTGCCACTAGCTGTTGGAAAGGGGGATAAACAGCAACAGTAACCATGCAAAGCTGTCCCCACCTCTTCCTGCCCCAGCCTAGGTTCCTCTTTCACATCCAGAGACATCCCAAATCCCAGGGCTCCAGGAGGAGCTGTGGGTGCTGGCAGGAGGAGGCAGTTGCCCAAAGGGATGCCTAAAGCCCCTTATATACAAACCTCAGCATTCTCTTCCTCAGGCACATAACTGGATAATGGCTACGATTTATCCCTTGTGCCCACATTTTCAGTAGAAGCGTAAATCTGGTCATTTTGCAGCTTTATCAGATGGGTTTTTCCATACCTGTGAGACCTTAATTTGATACTGAAATTAATCTCCCTTTCTTCCTAGTTTGCATCTGCCTGTGTGTGAATAACCTGGCAGTGCTGAAGAACTGGTACTGGCCTCAAGAAAACCTCTCCAATTAAAGACTGAGGTTGCATCTGTGATGGAGCTCCCACACAGAGAAATACATCGGTCTGAAAATCGCCTAGACCAGCCAGAAATAAACCCATACTTGAGTGGCAAGGTTGGCTTGGGCAAAAAAAAAAGGCTTTTTAGCTTCCAAAGGAGCTCCAACCAGTTACAGGGGAAAATTCAGGGAAGATCTCCCAGGAGATACCCCATCAGTTCTATCCACAGCAGAGAATGACACAGTTTTAACTCGGCATTAGAAACTCAGCATCTCCAGATGCCTCAGACACAAACATCTCAAGTACAAGTTGTTCGGATGCTCGGCGCAAGCCACAGGCAAACCCCTGGGGAATAAACGCAGACCATCCCCATAGGTGCTATTACGTGGGGGGATTTTCCAATGCTAACTCCAAACAAACCAGCTGTGATGGGGAGGCACTGTTTGTGTCAACTCCCCATAAAGCAATGGGATGTTTATAAGAGAGAGGAAGACTGCACAGCCTGGACTCATGTGCCACTCACCTGGGGACAGCAGGGACCCTCCCACAGAGGAGAACCACGTGCATCCCACCCTGGGCTATCTTTAGCACCAGCAATGCCGGGATGCGATGCAACGCAACACAAGGATGCTCAGTAACTAACGCCACTTTCTGTTCTCCCCAGGAAACAGGGTGTCACCCACTGTGCTGCAGCAGGTCCATGAAGCCTTATGGAGCAGCAACCACCTCTGCCCACCACCCCCCTCCCTAGGCTTTGCTGCCAGCATCCTGCCGTCTCCTGCACCATTTCCTCAAGACAGAAAAGACATGTCCTGTATTAAGGCCCAAGAGACCAGAAAGGGACTATCATGTGTGCAATGAAGCCAAAGGAATTAATCCCAGACAGGAAACCAACAAGTTGCACAAGGTGAGAGATGGAGAGGGGAGCAGGGATTCAACTGTGCTCAAATACAGGTGATCGCCTTGTGCAAAACGTGTTGCTTTGGGGGTTTTTCTCCCCTTAATTCACAGCTATTCTCGATTCTGGGCAGGAGCCCAATTTTCACAGCTGAACTAGGCCTGTTCAACTTCGCATTGGCTCAAAAGAGTGAAAAGAAGCAGTATTTCAGGCACATCACCTGGCATGGCAAGGGCTGATTGAGGACCTGGTGTCCCAGTGGAGAAGCAGCAGCCCTGGTGAAGTTGGGGTGTGGGTCACAATCCCCATGGGGTGTTTTGGACTCTGGCGTTGCTGCTCTCCTGGATTTGTCTCACTCTGCCCACAAGCAAGCACTGATAGTGGAAAACCCCATTTATCATTGAAAACCCCACCTGGGCAAGATAAAAACATATATTCTCAATAGGGAACCCTGATAAGAAATATCCCTTGGGGCCGGGGATGTATAGTGCATCAATACAGAGCTGCTGTATTTCCAGGGCTGTCCTCTCCCTCTTACCATAGCACAGGAGTTTTTTCTCTTTACCACTGGGGCACAACGACCACAGGTTTCCAATGACCTGGCTACAGCAAACCCTCAGGTCTTTTCTCCCCTGTATCTTCCCAACTAACATAACACTCATTCATTGGTATGAATAATACCTTCTAATCCCTCTTTGACTCGCGTACCATTACATCATCCCATCCGTGTGGGCAGTGTATTCCTGGCTTCTCCCTGACTGCAGCTCTTTGCAAGGCACCTCACCTCTTCCCAGTAATTAGTAACAGTCCTTTCCACCGTGGAATGGGAAGTGTCACTGAACCATTGAATTTCAGTCCATCTCAGAGGGCTTTGGGTGCAGCATGAGACCCTGAAGCCGCCACAGGACAGGGAAGCCATGACTGAGATTTGGGTTTGATCCCTTTGTGCAAGGCATCACATGGAAGAATCTAACGCAAAAGACCAGAAGCAGCCCAAAGCAACAGCTGGCAAGGTCTGTGTTGGCCAAACCATCTCTCACACATGCTCTCCAAGCTATCTTCCATTCTGAAACTGCTCAGCAAGCATTTTTCCTAAAGGCCAGGGCTCCCAGCTCACATCACAGCTCACTGACCCACAAGCTGTGCATTGTGCTAGAGGGGAAAGGCATTCACATTATTTACATATTTGAGAGTAGTTTCTTCCTTGTCATCGCAGAAGCAATTCCAGCAGAAGGGCTTCCTGCAGGATGCCATTGGTCAGGGCCCCAAGTTCCTGCTTTTGAATTATGATCTTTTCTATAAGCCGTGGACTACGAGCATATATAGGCTCAGACGATACACACGGAACTGCTGTACGCTTGCTTCCATTGCTGCTTCTGGGGTTAACCTGTTGCTGTGATTTATGGCTGTATCAGCCTCAGAAACGTTGCAATGAAACAGGTGCCCTTTTGAAAAATCACGGGTTGGGGCTGGAACTGGATGAGCTTTAAAGCCCTTCCAACCCAAACCACTCTATGACTCTATGGTTTATCAAAGGGAAAACGTCTTCCAGCAGAAGCAGGTATTTTTAAGAGCTTTGATTTTGGGGAAATAACAATAAGTAGAAACCGAGATCAAAAGGCTCCAGCCTGTGCTTGGCTTTGTGAGAGCCCTTCCACCTGCAGCTGTCACACTGATCCCCAGGTTTTCGCCCTTCACATAAGCTAGCAGGGCAAATCCTCATCTTACATATAAGGAGGGGAGACAGAGCAAATTACCCGTGACCATTCAGCTGAGCATCAGCTTGGGATCAGAGAGGTCCCAAGACTATGTTTTTCTAGGCACTACTCCAAGAAGCCCTGGGAACCCACCCCACTGAGCAGTGCTGGGGGACAAACCTCCCTTCCCTGATGCCAAGCAAGGGATTTGTCCTTGACTGAAATCAAGCCTGGCTTGCACCCAGGTTGTCGGATGGCATCCTCAAGGCTTTCACAAGTCCATCCTAGTGCTTTGAACCCGCTACCACAGCTTCATTCTTTAGGATGGGAGATTTCACAGCAGTGTTTTAATGTCGTTGCCAGGGCTGTGGGATGGGAAGGGTAGAGCTGTGTCACTCTTCTCTGGCCTTGTTTCCCATCCTGACCTGCCCAGCTCACTTTCTCCCAACCCTCTTCACATGCTCTAGACATACTCCTGCCTTTTCCATTCGCCTGGTTCAAACTCAAAGGTGATACCAATATACAAATGCATCAAGAGAGATTTGCGCAGAGGCAGACAGACAAACAAAGCGTAGGAGGACAGCAGAAAATCAGGACATATTTCCCTGTACCACATCCTTACCAGGGCTCTGGTGGCGAGGGAAGTATTTGGACAAAAGCAGTGGCAAATCCTTTGGAACTAATGAAAACCATCTATTGAGAGCAAAATGAAAACGCAATCGGCAACCCTGCCCTTGCTGTAGCAGGAAAGGTCCCTGCGCTGCTTTGCAAGCGGGAGAAAGAACCTGTGCTTGGAAACAGGGGTGTGAGGGCCACAGCCAGACCCCACATCTCCAGCCCAGTGTGCTGGGATCAGTGATGGAAAGATAACAGAGCAATACCTGGTTTTGGTGGTACTCACTGACTGCAGAGTTCGGCAGCGGCTCTGTCTCTGGGAACAGGCTTTATGTGATGGGAAGGAGGTGATCTTGGGCTTGGTGGATGCCCGAGGAGTCCCTGGAGGAAAAGCCAGCAGATGGTGCTCCAGGATGGGCCCAAGGCAGGATGCTCCTGGAAGTCCCCACACATTCATGACCCAGGCTGTGCTAGTGTGAGTCACATGGGGTAAATCTGCTGGGTATTTCTTAAACTGGGAGTGGGAATGGCCCAGCTGAAGTACACAGAAAAGAACTGCAGGGTTTCACCACTGTTCCACTGGGTAGGTTTTGTGCAAGTCCCAAGATGAGAGCCTTATTCTAAGGATGGGAGGATGTCAAGGTTCATTTTGCACTCAAGCAAAGGCTTTTTTGGCCGTGGGTGGAAAGAAGATTCCTCAAAACCCTCTTCCTGACTCATAGCATTAATCACATCTAGTTATTAATACACCAGGGAGGAAATCTTGCTAAACTTAGTGCCGGCTGTCTCTCGAAACTACCAATGTGAAGTGATTCACCCTTTTACTGATCATCAGAGAGGGTTTGTCTGGTGTCCAGGGATGGAAAGTCTGTCCCTGCGGATGCCACCCCTTCCCCAGGGGTTCTGCTCACCCTTGGAATGTCACAGCAGCCATAGTGGGGACCTGCCTGGACCCCCTCAGGATTCCCTGCTGCTGCTGCAGCGAATGGGAATCCACTGCAGGGGGTCACCCATACACACACAGAGGGAACAGCTAAAGGAAGGATTGGAAAGGATCATGACTGGAAGGGGAAGAAACTAAACCCCATCTTGGGACACCCTTAGCAGCATCCTGGCTGGCTGCTCCCCCCTGCACACCAGCTACAGAGCTCAGTTTTGGAAAGGAAAACCTTTCAGCTTGGTTACTGCAGTCACAAAGGCATTCAGATGGGAAATTTAAGACCTCTTGTAGTCTCATGTAATTACTGGAGCACTCAGTAAGAGTCACTTCAATATTAAAACCATATTAAGAAAGAATAAATTGTAACACTGCTAAAAGGATAAATTCTAGCTTTCAAGTTAAACATGTTGTCATTTGAGCTGCGATAGGCACACAATGCAGGTTATACATGCTTTGCCAGTACTATTACCTTATTTATCTATGCTATTGTTTCTTAGCTATTCTCATTACTGTTCAAGGGGTGCCCATCCTCTGTTCTTCTGGTTTTGCCAGTCAATTAAAAACGTTTTCATGTGTTCCTTCACTGCCGTAGATAAAACTCCGGTTTTCAAAGGTGTATCTGAAGTAAAGGCAATACAGACCCCGGGTGCTACTGACCTAGCATAATCAGACCATACTGGTTTCCACTGGTGGCAGCAAACTGGAACCACTGGACCCCACAAGGTGGATGTAATATTTGCTGGATGAATTGTACAGGTAACAGCAGGCCTGGGAAGTGCAAAGGAGGCAACGACCTAAAATCCCAAGGGCAGGGAAGGATGCAGGGTAGCACATCACCTGGCCCTCCCTGTTCAGTATGAGGCTAGCAATGGGGTGAGAACACCCACAGCCATGAGCTGCTGCTTTTGTGAGGTGCTGGTGCCATCACAGCATCCTGGTTGGGCTCTCCCCTGACAACTGGATTCAGAAGGAAAAGGCTTTGGTTTGGATGTTCCTGCCAACCTAGTGCACCTCCAACAGGTGTATTTTATCTTTTAGCAGCTATCCCTCACCTGCCTTGGCTGCTGTTACATGCATGTCATTGCTCTCCAGCAGACCTGCTTACTCTACTCCCTGTTCAGCTGACACCCAGCAAGGAGCTGCAGCTCCCTTTTGCCAGGCATATTTATTCTTTGGGAACACCATGCCTTCCAGCTTGCCAGATTTGGGGGGAAATAACACCCTGTTTGCTTTCAAGCACACAACTCGGCATGTTTGTGCTGGATCCATCTGCAAGGTCGACATTCAGTCTCCACAAGCACTACGCCAAGCACCATTGCTAAAATGAGCTATTGCATCAGTTCAAGGGCTCAGCACTTTCCTGAAGCATTCCAGCTATTTCTTTATGTGGCTAGGCTTTCAAACAGCACAAACCCCAGAGCAAACATAATAAATCCCCATTTGAAATGAAGAGAATTTGACTGTTTGATTCCAGAGAATGCCATCTCAGCTCCAGCCTTCCATGGAACCAAACAAAGGAAGAGAGAAGAATTGCCGTTTCCGTAACACCATTTCTTGCAGAACACAGCCCAGTCCAGACTGAAAACTTTAGCCCCAACCAGGAGCATGCTGTTGCTAGAGGCAGAGGAACAAAGCGAGCCGCAGGCCCTGCCCGAGAGGCTCTGCCCAATGCGAGTCTGAAAGTCTGGGGTTTGGTTTTCCCACAGCACACAGGTTTAGAAATAGAATTAAAAATAAAAAGCCCGCTGCTCAGGAACTCGAGTTTTTGCCTTTCAGACTTTCACTTAAACCCCTCAGCAGGCTGCATGCACTTTAAAACGCATCCTTCTGCTGAGGGGCTAACTTCTATTCGAGAGTTACTGTATAACGCACACAGACACTCCGAGAACACACTTATATGTAACTGGGAAACTGCACTCAGAAGAGGCTCTCCCCCTCCCGCCGTGCTGGTGCCCGTAACAGTTCAGGGGAGACGCTGAGCTTTCTGCAGCCTCGAGCATTTCCAAACCGGGCTTCACCAGAGCTCTGCGTAACTCGGTACGGTTCTGGCTCCTGCACACATCCAAACCCGGCCCTTCCTGAACAAAAGCAGCCCCTGCAATCCTGCAGGACTTTTTTTATCCCCTTTTCTTTTTACGTATCTCTTCCCACTGATAGCAGGGAGCAGCCTTTTGGAGGCAGAGGTCCAGGGGAAGCCACACGTCAAAGAGGCGTCCCGCAAGGCAGGGGAGGAGGGGGGAGGATGGGGCCTGACTGCGTGAAATGAGCAGCGCTGACCTCAGCCCCCGGGCCGCCAGCGCCAGCCATCTGGATCCCATTTCAGACACCGCATGGCCCGGCCCCCAGCGCCTCTACGCCGGCCGCCGCCTCCACCGCGCTCAGACCCGCGGCGGCAGCGCTCAGGGACCAGGACTGACCCCACGGAGCGAGGCGAGCAGGGGCCGGCGGGGCCGAGCCGCGCCATGAGGCAGCGGTGAGAGGCGCCTGGGGTGGAACATCCTGGAGCAAGCAAGCGCCTTGGCCGTGGGTGAGTGCTGCTTTCCGCGCGCGAGACCTGCCCCGGGCGCGGCGGCTGCCGTCGGGGGAAGCCCCGTCCCGTGCATCGCTCAGGCACCCGGCGCCGCCGGTGCAGGGGACAGCCGGGTCCCGGCAGCGTGCAAGGACGGGCTGGATGCGGCTTGGAGCAATCTGCGCCTAGCGGAGGGGTCCCTGCCTGTGGAAAGGGGTTAGAACTGCATGGGCTTTAAGGTCCCTTCCAGCCCAAACTATTCTGGGATTCGACAACACTCCTGGTCCCACCAGCGCAGGGGAATTAAGCACAAAGTATTTCCCATGCAGTTGCAGTACTGCGTTTGGCTTTGATGCCTTGAAATCACTGCAGCTTGGTGGGATAGGAACAGGATGCCCTAGGAAGCAGTGGGGTGGGTGCCATGAGGAGGGCATGCAGTGGTTTGGGAAGCTGCTTGGGCACAAGGAGGTGGTTGCACGAATGGGACCTTGCAAGGAATCCAGGTAAGGGGGTATCTCACTACCCCTTTCCTGCTCCTGAGGCAGGAAACAACCCCCTAGGGCTGGTAGCAGCCCTCAACTCTCCTGTCCCAAGGTGAGGTAGAGTGAACCAGCCAGACACGCTTGCCAGCCCATCTGCCCTACGCTGGCCCTTCTGCTGGGCATGTCCCCAGTGCTTCAGCACAGGCCACCCCTGTTGTAGCTTCAGGGATGATCTTCATCCTCTTGTGGACATCCATGGAGAGGAATATTAACCAAACATCAGGTTTTTATTTCCCTCCCAAGGGCTCTCCAGTATTGCATGGAGCCACCTCCTCTCCCATCCTCACCCCCTCCTGCCTTTACAGGACCTTTCCCCCCATATCCCCAGTTGCCCTCGGGGATTTGCACACAACGATGCTCTTGCCAAAGGGGTGGCTACACTTAAACCTGGAAACACCACCCCCACCACCCCCCCCCAGCTCAGCCTCCCTTCCCAACAGAGCCTGGGGTGAGAGACTGCTGCCAAACTGGCTTCCTGACCAGGCACAGAGGACAAATCCGGCTGGAGCAGAGGTGGCCAAAGTCACTCTGGTTCCAGTGGGTGCAATGGGAAACTCTTCTCATTTTTGGCAGCGGGGGTGATTCATGTGCAGTCCCAGGGGAGGAATTCTGCATTCCTCAAACTCCTGCCTTGACCCCACTATTACTAGTTAAAATAAAATAAATGGGTACTTAGGGCTGGATAATTGCTGTGCTCACAGAGCATTGTTTCTGGGGCACAGTGGCCCATTTGGGAGCATTGCGGAAGACAGAGACACATCTCCAGCCAGAGGCTGTTGCGGGAATCTGGGGTCTCTTCCAAGGTCACATAGGAATGCAGTAGGAGAGAAGAGACCCAGCTCTGCACCTCCCCAGTGCCATCCCTTAACTCACCCGTTACACAGCTCCCAGAGGTCATAGGAACAGGCTTTCCAGCTCCAGTCTTGTATCCTCATTCTACCTTCAGCTTTGCAGAGGTGTTTACCGTGACAAGGGGCACAGTTATATTGCTAAGACAGGAGCACAGCACTCATGCTTTCTGCTGCTGCACCATCATTCAGTCCCTTTCAATTTGTCCAGCACTCTGCCCTCTTTCTGGTTTGGTTCTTCCCAAATGTCTTTACAATTTTCCATTCAAACGCATGGACTGTCCTTAATTTTAGGGTGAAGCCAGCCCCTGCTCTATTCCTACAAGAGAGGGGGGGAAGTTGTTCTTCTCCTGACTCTTGCTACGTGCTTGTCTGGGAACAGGAGGGAAGGGAACATCTTATTCCTTCCATCCGTTCACATTTGGGTAACTTCACAGCCCTGCCAGCCTTGGACTGTGTCCTCCCAGCCTGGATGCATTACATCTGCAGCAAGAGGATGAACCTGCCTCCGTGCTGGGCGTGCACTGCAGCGGGGCCGGCTGCGGGTGGCACTGCCTGCCTGCTCCCCGCCGTGAATCACAGCCTCCTCACCGCTCTGCATCCCCATCACTTTTTCCACCTTCTTAAGTGATCTGTGTTCCACATTAAGCAGCCGATTTGTTTGGGTGGAGAGGCTGTGGGAGGCTTCGGTTACCGTTCATAAAGAGTCATTGATCTGTGAGGGAGTTTCCTCTTCACTTCTTTTTTTAGCAAATACTCCCTTTCCTCTATTAATGACTCCGTTTTAGTCTCAGTCTTGAGATTAAGAAAACAACCAGATTTTAAGACAATAGCACGCTTGTGAGAGCAGAATATGTGATTCATATTAAATGCTAGCACCCAGGGAACTTGCCTGCATAGGATATAAATGCAAAATAACTCATGGCTTTGCTGAATGCTGGGTTTCAAAAATCAAAGCTCAAGTGGTTTGCTAAAGCAGGAAGATTCTCCACCCTTTTAGGCTGGTTTACTTTCAACACTCAGGTCTACCTTTGCTGGAAGAAATGCTTTCAGGAGCCCAGCAAGGCTCACCTTCCCCATGCCATCAGTGCCAGATGGCAGAACATCAGTGGAAACCCTTCCAACAGCTGCTGCAAACTGAAATGGCTCCATGAGGAGCCATGAATAAATCCAGGATCTGTCCCACACAGCTCATCCCAAGTCTCCAGAAATAGCCTTGCTCCTGCAGGAGGCTGTGGGGCAAGGTAGGATTAGTGCTGATGAAGGCATGGCCAAGTTAGGGGCTCGGGACACTCCTGTCCCTTTCCTGAGTGACTGAGCTATTTCACATGGAAAGAAGCTTTAGCAGGGCACTGAGCTCTGTAAGTGCCAAAATCACTGCCAGGAGTGGCTTTTAACTACCATTTTACCCAGCTCATTGTGCAGAGAAACTTAAGGGGGGATTCGTCCAGCTGAGAGGAGCGGGCATCAGCTCCAGAGTGCAATCTGTGCCACTCCAGCTCTGCATCAGGGTTTGAGGAGCTGTTTCTCACCCTTTTTCTCTCACAGGCACAACTGGCTGTATATCCCACTGTTTGGGCTGAAAGGAGTTGCACTGTGAGACCCATGTCCATTTCTAAGCTGCTGGCAAGGTTTACAGCAGCCTCATGGCTTCTCTGCTGCCCCCCCAAGGGCACATAGGTAGCAGAGAACAGCCACGTCAAGGGGATGTCAGGCTGAGCAGTTTGGTTGGGACACTTGAGTGATGAGGCAAGGGGAGATCACCACAAAGCAAATACAGGGGTAGGCAGAGCCCCTTGGTATCCCCATGGGATAGACCTTGAGGGGTCTGGAAGACACTTGCAGCACCTCCTGCACTGTCTGTGGGATGATGGCCTTCCATCATGTCCTGCCTGATCCCCTTTCAGAAAACTTGCTGGGACCCAGGCACAAACCTACCTCTTCCTCAGCACAAGCTGATCCACCCCATACTCACAAAGCAATTGCAGGGCTGCAATTGCTTTTCAGGTTTTTAGTCAACCTATTTTTTGAGGATGCCCCGGGGCTGGGCAGGAAAGCTGGACCACACGTACTGTGGTCTGGGGCAGGGAGGCAGCCCAAAGATCCTTGGCTGTGCCAGCTAGCAAAGTTGCATTGATTGCCCCAGGCCAAGACCAAACCCAAACCATTTGTCCCCAGAAGAGCACGCAAGTCATGGCTCTGCTTTGGGTCTTCTGTCCTTTGCCAGCAGCAGCTCACCTCCCTGAAACAGCAACGTGTCATGGGAGGGAGAGCTGATGGGAACGGTTTGCACAACCGAATCACACCTCAGGAGTCAGTTCTGCCCAGCCCAGTCCTTCAGCCTTGAAGAAAACCATCCAGCAACTACAAAACACTAGCACAAAACCACCCTCTGACAGCTCAAGCTTTGCTGTTGGCTTTCACTGCAGTCCAGGGCAGAATCACAGAATGGTTTGGGTTGGAAAGGACCTTAAAGCTCATCCAGTTCCAGCCCCCTGGTTGGAAGGTGTGTCCTTCCAGGCAAGGGACACCTTCCACCAGACCATGGGTAGCATCAGCCTGAGGCCCAACCCAGGCAGGAGTTCAGATGTAAGGGGTATTTTGCAACATTAGCTGTGCTCCCTACCTGCCATTGCACCCATCTGTACATACACATGGCACACACTGCATTTCCAGTCACATTTCCCCTCCCTCTCACAGCCAGCCAGTCCAGCTGAGAGGCACACAGAAGGAAGCCAAGCCATATGTAACAGTTGTAGGGTATTTTTCCTGCCATTTATGTTTTGCTTTCCAAGGCTATCAATCTGCTTTGCACTTTTACACATCTTAACTACACTTTAGAGGAAGGAGCACACACAAGCAAGTGATGGCTCAGAAAGCGGATTTGAAGCATCCAGTCAAATAAAAATGTTATGCAAAAAGTCAAACCTTATGTGCAGAGAAGCATGCGATAAGGAAAAAAATAGCTGCTGAGAAAAATACTTGAGGAAATCACTTCATCGTGTTAGTGGAAGGAATGATTGCCTTCCGAGAGCATTATTAGTAACAGATGTATATCTCCTGATGAAATGGAGGACATACTGCGATATTAAAACGTTACCACACACTATATAAATTCTAAAGAGACACAAACCCTTCAGATTACTGAAAACTACACAAGTTAATCTTGTAGCACATGGGTTATTAAGAGGCTGGCTCCTCAGCTTTGGGGTTTACTTCTCATGACAATGCTTTCCTCTCCTAAAGGCATTCAGTAGTTCCTTTTCTTAGCATTTTTTTCAGCTTGCAGTGGTCATATGAATAGCTCAGCCAGAGCCTCCAACCCGCAGGAATACCAGGAACTCACAATAACAACATAGAAATACAGAGTTAAATTGCCTTGTTAAAGAATCACTATCGAAAACGCCAAGAACACAGGGCAATAAAACTGCAAAACAGATACTTGCTAGAATCAGGAGTTGAAATGAGCAAGCAGATGTTCCCATCCCTGGTTTTACCTGCAAGCTGGTGGCACCTTCAGCTTCTGCCACCCATACGACTACTCTGTGACCAGTCTGAGTACACTGAGCAAAACAGCTCCTTTCTGGGCCCCACCAAGGCAAGCTCAGCCAAGCCAGACCTCCCTCCAAGCAACAAAATCGCCACCATTTACTACCTTAAGCCCACTTTTCTCACAGAGCTGGGGACTCACTGTGGGTGGGCTCAGGCAAGCCAGAACCAGGCAAAGTTCTGCTTCAAACCTCCCCCAGGCCACCGCCAGAATCCACTTACCTGTACAGAAAAACTGCTCTGCTTTAGTCCTGCTGTGCTGTCCTTGTGGCTCCTTCTTTCTCTCAGGGCCCACACCTCACAGGAAGGTAACCTCCTCACCCACCCCTTTCTAAAAGCACCCAGCTGCTCCTCCTTTGCTCTGGCCGCAGCCCCTGATGAAGAGTCCCACTCTGGCGTCCTTGTAGCCCCCTCTGCTTGCTCAGGGGGTGACTGCAGCAGCACCCATCCTGCAACCATGCATCCTTTGGGTGAAATGAGAAAGCAAGACCCTCCTCAGCAGAGCAGGTTTATTCCCACTGGAGGCACTGGGAGGTGCCGGGGAGGAATAGGTGCCAGCTGACAAAGATGATCTCTAATGAATGACAGGAATGCCTCTCTGGGCTGCAGCAGCTGCTTTTGTAAATTGAGGAGCTGCCCATAGCAGAGAAAACTTGACACATCTCAATGAATACTGCGTGCTCCTGCTGGCTCTGGGTGCCTATTGAATGTGTCTCCACTTGGTGGGGTTGTTACTGTTGTTATTATTAACAAGCGTGTGGGGAAAGGTAGAGATTGACTTTTTCCTGGCTCATGCTCATTATCATTGATAAATCATAATGCATCATTATCATTGATAAATACCATCAAGGAAACTGTGGGAATTCTCCTTTCCCCTGGCTCCCTCTGATAGCCCTGAGGAGTGGCTCTTCAGGGGCAGATGGATCAGCCGCTCAGATGTTTATTACCAAGTTTTCCCTAATTCATAGAACCATAGAACAGTTTGGGTCGGAAAGGACCTTAAGATCATCCAGTTTCAACCTCCCTGCCATGGGCAGGAACACCTCACACTAAACCATGGCACCCAAGGCTCTGTCCAACCTGGCCTTGAACGCTGCCAGGAATGGAGCATTCACAACTGCCTTGGACAGCCCATTCCAGTGCCTCACCACCCTCACAGCAAAGAATTTCTTCCTTAGATCCAATCTAAACCTCCCCTGTTTCAGTTTGAACCCATTACCCCTTTTCCTGTCACTGCAGTCCCTAATGATGAGTCCCTCCCCAGCATCCCTATAGGCCCCCTTCAGATACTGGAAGGCTGCTCTGAGGTCTCCATGCAGCCTTCTCTTCCCCAGGCTGAACAGCCCCAACTCTCTCAGCCTGTCTTCATACGGGAGATGCTCCATTCCCTGATCATTCTCGTGGCCTCCTCTGGACTTGTTCCAACAGCTCCATGTCCTTTTTATGTTGAGGACACCAGAACTGCACACACTGCTCCAGGAGAGGTCTCAGAAGAGCAGAGTAAAGGGACAGGATCACCTCCTTTGACCTGCTGGTCACACTCCAATTCCTGGCACTGAGTTCTGTTTCTGGCTTTGCCAGTGATGGCCATCTCTGTAAATACCGTGGCTTTTCTTAAACAGGGGGTTAGTGTTCCCCCTAACTCTTGAAGGCTCGTGTATTGGTCGTACTCTCTGGGCTGGTGGAGTTGGCAAGGATCATAATAAGAAAATCGGGGGCTTTTAGGTTTCTGTCCTTTTCAAAATGATGACCTAGTCAACAGCTCGATGTTTGTGAACCACTTTTGGCTCATGTGAGTAATTGAGCTCTTTTGGGGGATGTAAAGTATTAAATCCCTGGATTCTCTTCTGGGAGGATGTTTTTGCATTTAAGCAAACCTTGCTGCTTTCTGCTCTGTAGGCTTGGAAATGAACATGAAATAATAAAGAGGTTGTCTTTATGATGACAGAACCACCGCTCTCCTGCAGAAGGCATTGGTTCAGGAGGCTCACCAGGGGCAGCACAGATAAGAAACTTGCCTAAGTGTTATTTCTGGTTCCAACATAAGAAATAGTATTCTTGGTGCCTTTCCAGAATATGATCAAGGTGTGAGCCCATGGGAGGCCAAGGGCTTCTTCCTGATCATGTGGCTCACTTGGATCTGGAGTAATGAAACATCCATTTGTATGTTTGGGGCAGCTGAAGAGGTAAGCTGAGGCAAAAGGGGCGCTCATGAAAAATGAAATCAGAAAGGGCAGCAGGAAGAGGGAACACACCAAGGTGTTGGAGCTGGTCACCCATGGGAGGGTAAGGCAGGTGAGAGGCCACCATAGATCCGAGAGTTGGTGGTAGAAACCTGAGCTGACCGTTTTCCTATGTATTAGGTATTACCTGGGACAGCACAGGCAAGAAGAAAGCTGTCCAAGTCCACAGGGGTGATGAAATGTCAATTATGAGAGCAGTGATTCCTCTTTCAAAGAAATGCTTGCTAGGAGCAGACAGATTAGAGCATTAAAGATTTGGGGGTTTTCCCCCCCTCTCAAAGTGCACAAAAGCATTGCAAAACCCCATGGTTTGGCTTTTTTATCTTGTGCCTCACCCATGCCTGGCCAGCACTGCCACTGTTCCTCACTCTCCCTGTTTTCCTCCCTTAGGTCTCACATTGGGTGCTTCAAAATAAGGATAATAAAAGGAAAACTCAGATAGAAGACCAAAATGAGGAAACACCGACATTTGCCCTTTGAGGCAGTGTTTTATCTCCTACTCTCAGGCTGTTGCTTGCTTCATGCCCAGCAGCAAGCAGGTAAGACTCTGCTGCATTTCGTGACTTTGCCTGTACAAATGTGCCAGTAGTTCACACCTTTTGGTTTTTAACATGCATGTCCATGGTCCGTTGTGGTTCACCTTCTCCTCAGCTCCCACCCAGCTGAGGGTCCTTTCAGACCCTGGCCAATGCGTGTGGTGCCTTCCCAAGCATGTCTGTGGCCAGTGGCTGCCTTTGAGGATGCTCTGCAGAGGGCAGAGGTGCAGGACGTGCGCCCTGGCTGGCCCCAAGCAGGTTTTCTCCTGGGCAGAGCCGTGTTGCCCTCTTTGCATGTGTTGGAGAGCTTTAGCAGTGAGAAGAACACTGCAACCGACCTCTAGAAAGGCACTGGCTCCTCTGGGACCAGAGCTGGTGTCATGAGGTGGGTGTTAGCCTCAGAAGGATGGAAAACTCATGCCGGTACCCAGGCTGCTTAAACTGAGCAGCCCTTCCTGCTTGAGCACTGCCACAGAGGCAGCAAAACCCTGAGTCAGCGAAGAATCTGCATGTGACCATGGGCAGCTGGGGCTGAGCAAGCCTGAATTCAGTCGTGAAGCTGCAGGGGTATGGCCCAGGGCTGTGCAGCGAGGCCCAGGAGGGGAGAAGCATCTTGCCTCCCCCTCCCTGGGAAGGGTAGGTCGCATGCTGTCCTCTCCTGTCCCTCAGTGCCTGTGGTGTCAGGGTGCTGATGGCTGTCTGGCTTTTCTCCAGCACCTCCCGAGGTGCTGCAGGTGATAAGGGGAAGCTGAGCTTCGCTTTCACCGTGCACAAGAGGCTGTCGGTTGTTTGTGTGAGGAGGAGGAGGATGCTGCTTGTGCTGACTGATAGAAAATCCTAAATCCCCATCTGTTTTTTTAAAGCTGTCAAACCCGTTGCTGTGGCTGATATAATATTTCTAGTGGATTCCTCTTGGAGCATTGGGAAGGAACATTTCCAACTGGTTCGAGAGTTTCTGTATGATGTTGTAAAAGCTTTAGATGTGGGAGGAAATGATTTTCGCTTTGCCCTGGTCCAGTTCAGCGGAAACCCCCACACAGAGTTCCAGTTAAATACCTACCCCTCTACCCGGGACGTCCTGGCCCATATTGCCAACATGCCTTATGTGGGGGGAGACACCAAGACTGGAAAAGGATTAGAGTACCTAATCGAGAACCATCTCACTAAAGCTGCTGGAAGCAGAGCCAGTGAAGGTGTCCCCCAGGTTATTATAGTGTTAACAGACGGACGATCCCAGGATGATGTGGCTCTGCCATCATCTGTCCTTAAATCAGCCCACGTAAACCTGTTTGCGATCGGCGTGCAGGATGCAGTGGAAGGGGAGTTACAGGAAATAGCAAGCGAACCCTTCGATACGCACCTTTTCAACCTAGAGAATTTTACCGCTCTCCATGGCATAGTTGGAGATTTAGTGGCGAGTGTCCATTCATCCATGACTCCAGAAAAGGCTGGGGCCAAAGGACTGGTTAAAGACATCACAGGTAATGGCTGACTGCTGATGGCTTTCATCAGCATGGGAATCTGCTGGCGTTGCGCTGTTTAAAGCCTTTGTAGGGGCAAGACTGAGATGGACGTTCAAGAGGTTTAAAAACAAAGGTTTGAAGCATGTAGCCCCATGTTTGTAGCTATCAAGCATGCTGTCACCTGCAGATTGAGCTGGCATCCCAGGAGGTAGCACAGGAGCCCTTGGATGGGCACAGACCTATTGTGACCATCTTTTTGCAGCCATTGCATGGAAAGGAGCTCAAGTTAATAACTGCAGGGAGCTCTGCAGAGTTATTATATTGCCTCATCCTGTCCACTCCCAAGGCAGAGAAACAGGGGATGAGCACACTAGCTGTGGCAATGATTCTTTGAGGCCCTGACCAAAACCCTTCAAGACTGAGAAGGTCACTGCTGGCTGCAGGGACGCCATGCAGGATGTCCCCTCGCAGCTAGCAGGGGAGACAGGCAATGTGCTACTCCAGAAAGTCATTCTTGACAGAAGACATGAAAAGCAGTTTGGTGAAGTCCTTCTCCACTGAAACCCCATCCCTGAGCTGGCCCTTAGCCTCTCTTCTCATGTGCTTGGAGAAAGGCGTGTGGTTGGAGAACCCCTTTTGCAACACCGCTCAAATGCCTTCTGTACAAGCTGATGGCT
Source organism: Agapornis roseicollis (assembly GCA_002631895.1). Lineage (NCBI taxonomy): Eukaryota > Metazoa > Chordata > Aves > Psittaciformes > Psittacidae > Agapornis > Agapornis roseicollis. The sequence continues at coordinate 21,720 of NDXB01016960.1, forward strand.
TCTACCTTCTGGAGTGCTGGACCCTTCCTGTGACTGAAACCTCTCTTCAAACCACCCGGGCTTCAAAAGATCTGTGCTGACTGCAAGCTGGGGGCCCAATTTGCCTGGAAAAAAACCAAGACATTTCCTCCAGCCTTTCACTGTTCATGGAAAGGGCCCTTTGAGCAGCTTTGTTGTGTTTCACAGCAGAAGCCCCAGAGATCAAACCTTTCTTTTTATTCCTGAGACTCCATCTGAAAGTCAATAGCTTGCGGGGTGATGTAAGGCAGCGGCAGTGTAATGAGGCAGTGTAACATTAATCCCCTGTGTTGTCTTGCCTGATTAACCCTCACGCCAGCCCCTCTAAGTGCTCTCCATCACTGCATGACACTGAGCAACACCAAGAGGCTGTGCTCATGTGTGTTTTTATTGTGCAAAGTGCTTGACAGGGCAAATATCCAGGTCATGTGAAAGCCACAGGGAAGAAAAGCAGCTGCCCCAGAAAAGTGATGTAAGGTTCACCAGTTCTAAGAAATTCACATCACTGTACATGAAAATGAGTGTTATCTCAATCAGCTACAGCACTGCAGTGGCTGTTTTGCAGCTTCTCCATTGAGGACCACAGTGCTTCCCTCTTGAAATCACAGGGGAATTGCTCTTTGGCAGCTGGCTGTCCTCCTCAGAGGCACACTAGCATGTAACCCAATAGTACATGAATATCTGCAATCACAGACATTTCTTTAAAAGCTTTAAAGGCAATTGCCTTCTTTATGTTTATCATGCGTTTCCAAGTTAATTTCTACTCTGAGAAATTTGTTGCAAGCATTTCCCTCTCCCCCATGACCCAAATTTAAGTTAATCCTACAGTCATTTTGTCCCTGCCTGACTTGCATGGGTGATCTATGGAATAGCATGAAACACAGGAAAAGATATTACAAGTCCTAAACATTGGATCACAAGAATGTGCAAAGCATGGTACAAATAACGTTTGCCTGAAATGTATAAAAATGCCATGGAAGTTATGTTAAAAATGAGCCCTGATATGAAACAGAAATGTTAACACCCCCCCCCCCAGTCCCATAGTGCTTCCAGTATAGAGTACCAAAGCTGTTGGTCTCTGGTGGTCCCCAGAGCTGACTAGAATAAACGTGAAAGTCAGTCCCAGGTTTGCCCTGATGTATTTGTTAAACTGAGCTGTCTGTCTCATCTGACCCTCCTTGCTTAGTTGTGTAACAAGCATGCTTTTATTTGTTTCCAGCACCAGCTTGTTCCATAAAAGTGCACTGAAGTACAAGGGTTTTTTACAGTGATGACACATTATCCAATGTATCTGTTTCCTGTCTATTCTCTCTCCTGCGGGAGTGACCTGTGCTGCTGTGATGACACCCATTGGTGTCTGAAACCTTGCTCCTCAAAAAGATGTTCAGGGTATCTAAAGCAGCTCTGGGCACAACCACATAGAGATTTTCCCTTCATTTATACGATGAAATAGAACATGTACATCCCACCTGAAAATGGCACAGTAAAAACTGCACAAAGCACCCCTAAATTTTGACTCGATGGAAAAACAAATCCTGCAGCCCTTTACAATTCTGAGCCATGCTAAAGCCAACATTGGCTATGGAGTTGGCCTAAGGAAGTGATGAAGGCCTGGAGACCTTCTCTTTAGTCACTGGAATTGTGTTAGCATTTGAATCTCTTGATGGCATCATGATTTAAGACAACATTTACTAGAAAAGCAATTAAACAGGGGGAAAAAAAACAACCAAACCAGCCAAAACCAATGGGTTTAGCACTGCTGGTGAATAGCGAAGACCACAGGTTTATCCCTGGCCTTGCTAAACTCCATGCCAGTTTTGCTATTGGTTTCACCTTTGGCTTTTAAAAGTGGGATTTACAAACAGTGCATTTGCAAATAGCTTGAAATTTGATTTCTTCACAAGATTGGAGAGCAGTAGCATGGAAGTGTCTGAGCATGTTTTTGGGTGGTCTTTACCCCTGTTTGCATGCATACAGCTCTTGGTGACATTGATAGGTATAAATTAGTTGAGCAAAAGGAGTAAGAGCAAACATCAGGGCATGTTTGGTCTGCTTCGGTAAGTCTCACAGCAAAATGTGTTTTCCCCTTCACAATCATGTTCATGCCATGTAAAAGGTTGGGGGTTTTTCAGTGTGTGTATATTCTCAGCAGATATTTGCGATCATCTGGGTATGGTCACAAATTGAGTTGGATAATTGTGTCATGACTGATTTCATCACTCTGTTTTAACCTGATTCTGCATTCCCTGATTGAATATCCAGAGTCCGTATGAAAAATACCAACCCAGCCCCTCCATCGATAATCAATGCAGCTTTGTGCAAAGTAACTAAAGCAAGACAATTGTTTGGTGTAGTTGGCAGCTGTGCAGGTCTGCAATACCATTGTGTCTATGCTGGCTGCTGGTAAAAGAGTTACAGTGCAAGAATAATAACTGAGACCTTTTCACTTGTTTCTAACAAATGCATTTGGAATAATAATCCTTCATGGTGGGAGAAGCCAATAAATTCAGCCACTGCTTTTAACCAGCAAAACAGACGAATTGCAACAGAGAGGCTGAAACTTCCCGTGATTCCAGTATAACAGAGAGTTTTCCTTTAAAAAACAAAAATCACTGTAATGAGGAAAACCTCCTTGAAATCTCCCTGTCCTCACCCACGGTCAGGGTGAATTATCACCAACATCCAACTTTTCCCTTTGGCTCTAAGTATTGAGACAGTACTGGCCACGGATGGCATGAATTTAGGTTGGAAAAAAAGAATGTATTTTGCCAAGTTTTCTCCTCATGTGCCGATTATTCTGACCCCTGTGTAATTTCAGCCACTGGCTCAGGTTATGTCTCTTTGATGGGCAGTGGATGCTACTGGGCTGGGGCTGGGGGCTCCTATTCAATCAGAATGCAGAACTAAGAGGCAAACCTCCTCAGTGAACATGTGTTTTGTTTGCTCATTTTCGTGTTTCTTACCGGTTTTCCAAGAAACATGTCAGAACACTGTACGACTGCATGTAATCACCCATTTTAATGCCTTCACCTTTGCATTTCTTTTTTTAAAGCTCAAGAGTCTGCTGACCTTATTTTCCTTATTGACGGATCAGACAACATCGGAAGTTTCAATTTCCAAGCCATACGTGATTTCCTTGTAAATTTGATTGAAAGCCTCAGAGTTGGAGCTCAGCAAACACACATTGGGGTGGTGCAGTATAGTGATCAACCCAGAACCGAGTTCGCTTTGAACAGCTACTCCACAAAAGCGGAAGTTCTGGATGCCGTGAAGGCACTTAGTTTCCGCGGTGGCGAGGAAGCGAACACCGGTGCAGCACTGGAGTTTGTGGTGGAGAACCTCTTCACCCAGGCAGGAGGCAGCAGGATAGAGGAAGCGGTGCCGCAGATTTTAGTGCTGATAAGTGGTGGAGAGTCTAGTGATGATATACGAGAGGGCTTGTTAGCGGTGAAGCAAGCTAGTATATTTTCGTTTAGCATTGGGGTCCTGAATGCTGACAGTGCAGAGCTGCAGCAGATTGCTACTGATGGAAGCTTCGTATTTACTGCCCTGGATATCCGTAACCTTGATGCTCTTCAAGAATTATTACTGCCCAACATTGTTGGAGTGGCCCAAAGACTCATTTTGTTAGAGGCCCCAACCATTGTGACTGAAGGTATGTATGCCTTTCTAGACTTGCATTGCGATGAATGAACGAGCTTTTGCACACTGAAAAACATACTTATTTTTTTTAATTGCTTGGTTTTTTTTCCTCTTGCAATGAATCTGTGTGCTCTGGTTGTGGGAATGACACTGCTGCTGATGGGCAGAAACGCTTTTGCCCAGTGAGTTACCTTTTAAAAGCTGTGAGGTTGTGTGTCAATCACTGGTATGGCATGGGGCTTTAAAGGGCACAAGCAGGGTATAAAAAAGTCTCATATAATCCTTTCTGGTGTATGTAAGGACTTTAGGATTAAATCCTGTACCACTGTCAGTTCTGAAAACATCTCTGTCACATTAGCTTGTATTATATGCCAGTTGAATGTCATGAGAATGAAATTTGACTGAGGGAGCTATCAGGGATGTTAAATGGATCCTTATTTCACAGCTTGCTAAAACAGTAAAATTCCATAACTCACTGAAACTGTGCACTGCCCTTGGGAGAACGGTGAAACTCCTGTGTTGCTGAGCTTAAAAAGCAAACCAGCCTTTAGTTCTTCTGAAGTGAAATCCCTACCTTGCTAACATCTATTTCCCTTCAATGTATCAGCTGAGAAAATTTACTGTGAGGCCATGGAAAAAGAAAATGTAGGTGTCAATATTCCACTTAAGTCACTTTGTCACTCCTAAGTCCTTATTGATATTATTTGTGGACTAGCATTAGCTCAGGTGCAGTGGAATAATGAATATCTGGATTCACAAGTAGGTGATTAGGAGTTTCTCACCCAATGTTTTTATGACCAAGTTAAATTTAGTGATAGAGAGGCTTTATGGAAGACACAGCACGTTGTACTTCAGAGGCTCCTGGAAAGAGTTGCTGCACTTAATTACCAGGATGCTCCACGGGAACAATACTTTCAGGATCCAAGTGCCAGTCTGGAGTTCTGTACATACTGTTCACTTCATGATGTATGTTGACACATAAAACTGTGTTCCAGATGTCTTTGCTGATCTATGCCTAAGCATGATTGCTGTCCTGTGGCTCAAATCAAAGGGAGGAATTTGCCTGAAAGATCATTTTATGACCTTGCCTTGAGTATTCCAGGAAAGAACATAAAGAACTTTTGCTGGTAACATGCCACAAGAACCATATTTTGCTAAATAAGCTGAAGTCTGCCTGTCTAGCTAGAATGTGCATGCCATGACCCATGTAGCTCAATAGAAAACCTCTCTTTCTGCCCCCCTGATTTCTAACAGTTTGAATGGTGAGATTAAAAATGTTGCTGTATTTGGTTTCATCTGCACTTCTACAGTTGTCTCTTAAAATACCAGCTCATTTGTAGCAGGTACAACTGTAGCATCAGGCTGTGCAATTACATACAGATGAAAATGCTAAATGGAGACGTGGGTATTTTCATAGGAGCTTTAGGGAATTTCCTTTCCCTAGCACCCCTGGAAATTAATTTTAACTGTTCTGCTTGATTCATGTCAGTGCCTTGGAACTCTGCAGTGTAAAGCACTGGTGTGGGACACACCGCAGCCCCAGAGGGATGCCAAACCCACTGAGATGCCATGTGTTCCATGTGAAATACTGAAGTCACCCCACCTTACATTAGCCCTCACGTTAGCTCTCACATTAGTGTTGGCTGAGCACTAGTTCTTCTGAGATGAGCAGACATCTCAAACTGCCTTTCTGACTCTTTTCTCCCCTCTCCTTTAACTGCTGGGGATCCCAGACGATTAAATTATGAGAGATGCTTCACCAAAGATAGCTGAGATTGCAATGAGGAGGGAACTATGCAGGGCTGGGTTCAGTGCTGACACCCTCCAGCATTCCCAGCCTTTAGAGTCGAAGACATAATGCTTTGATTCAAAATCCTCTGCAAGTTCTGGGAGACTTGCCATCAGCTTTACTGGGCTCAATCCTATGAGATGTGTATAGGATTGCTTAAATGCTTTTGCTTCAATTGTATCCATTGAAATTAACACCATGGTTTGTTTCCTCCTATGGATTTTGGTTTCGGTTCTTGCATTCCTCTCCTCTAATAAAACATACTGCAGGCTTTGAGAGCTGCAAGAGAAATGAGGAATGGAGGGAGCTATTCCTTCCCTGCTCCCTCATCTTTGCAAAGCCCCTTTCATATTTCCCACAAACTTCTATATAAAGCCAAAAGCTTTCGAGGTCTCCATTTTTGGGTATCTAGCTGCTGAGAAGCTAAGGAAGTACTTTGGACATCTCTCCTGGGTGATAAAAAGCAGAGATTTCAGCCTTCGTTATCCATTTGGCAAGTTTCCTGTTTTCAGCCCTCTCCTTGGAGCAACTGATGACAAAACCTTAGCTGGGAGGATGAGTGGTGGATATAATGGTTCTGGGAAAAAGATTGTTTAAAGGAATCCTTGTGGCTTTGTGAGTAGCTCTGTTTTGACAACCTGGGCAGCCAGCTGCAAGCCACTGGCAGCTCACGTGAGGCTGTATTTTGTGGAGGGTACCACCAGATTCGCTTTGTGCAGGTTCTCATCACTTTGTGTCTGACAGCACCGTGGTGGGCTATTCTAATCTTACATTTTGACAGTCAGTCCTTAATCAAACAACTTCTAGCAAGACTGCAAAGGGCTTGTGCAAAAGACTGCATTGGTGTTGGAGGCAGGTCTCTTGGGGACAGAGGACAGAGAGACAGCTGAGTCATGGATGTTATCTTCAGCTCTAAATCACTCCTTGGGGTAGCCCAGTCTCATGGCATTTACTCCCAATGAGAAACCTGACAGAGATGAGCCTTTGGGAACACTGCTTTCCATAGCCAGCTGGTGTCCAGCCAAGAAGGGCTGCAGCCAAAGGTTTGGATTTTGTTCAACTCCAAAGTAAATAGCCTCCATTCAGAGGAGCACTGATGCGCTGAGGGGCTGCCCTTCGCCATCCAGGCCATACATGAGTGTTTGCTTCCACCTGCCCTGAGGGGTTTGCAATCCCACAGATTCTGGGTCTCCTCTTTCCCCAGGCTGTGCACTGATCATAGTGGTGAGCCTGGGAGGTGATGGACCTGCCGCCTTGAATACTGGCCCCATCTCAGGAGCTCTTAGGTGGTTTGGCAGTTTAAGGAAACCCCAAGTCCAACATAATGCAATCATCCATAATGTTCCAGCATAACTTGGAAGCAACACAAGGTTTTCTTTTTCACTTAAATAGTATGAAATCAGAAAGGTGATGTGGGGTTGTATAAAAGATGCATCCAGATTATCTCCCATGACAGCAGTATTGGTCTTGTTAATATTTACTGGGTTTTTTGTGTGTACATTTGCCGTATGAAATATGATGGTGCTTTGGTTCCAATGCTGCACAACAGGGATTTTTTTCTATGCTAACTATCTTCCTTCAAACTTAACCTGGGAACTGGAAAGCTAACTGTGCTTGTTCTGTTTCCTTTGACGTAGTCAGTAATAAAGTTTCAGAGATTACAACGTAGGGGACCTGTTTTGTTAAAGACATGGCAACAAGAATATGATTCAGCTCTTCTGTGGCTGGGCTAGCTGTGCCAAGAAAAATCATAACTTGGTTTTGTTAGATAAGGAATAAGATGTAGGATGTGAAGACTCAAATTCCAGGTACGTTGAATAAGTGGAGACTGTTCTTGTGTCATTGCTTTTGGGAACCTAATCCTTCAGAAACCAAACCATGCTTTGGCATGATTCTGATGGCTCCACTGCAGATAGAGGAAGCATCACCTCCTTATTTTAACTCATGTGCCAGCTGAGTACCAAGATTTTTCCTGTTTGCCTTTCTTTCTTGTTTTGACATTTATGTGCATTTTAATATTGTTTTATAAGCAATGCAGTTCTTGCACCTCCTAAACTCTTCTGTGTTTTAGATATGGAAAACATTGATTTTTCTTATTAACTCTCTGCTAGAACTCAGTCAATTATTCTGTTTTGAAAGCAAGAGACTTTAAAAGTTGTTGAGAGTAACAGTACTTCAGACAGACAAGAAGTCCTAAATGTTGCTGAATTGTTGACTTAGAACTGATCTGCTGTGTGGTGAAGGCTTCCACTAACTTTATGTTCATGCATTACTTGCAGTTATTGAAGTGAACAAGAAGGATATAGTCTTCCTGATAGATGGCTCAACTGCTTTGGGGACTGCCCCCTTTAATGCAATTCGTGATTTCGTTGCCAAAATTGTGCAAAGGCTGGAGGTTGGACCTGACCTGATCCAAGTTGCAGTGGCACAGTACGCAGACACTGTGAAGCCAGAGTTCTATTTTAACACCCACCAGAGCAGGAAGGATGTGATGGCTAATGTCAAGAGAATGAAGCTCATGGGGGGTACGGCACTGAACACTGGCTCGGCGCTGGACTTTGTGAGGAACAACTTCTTCACCAGTGCTGCTGGGTGCAGGATGGAGGAAGGGGTGCTCCCCATGCTGGTGCTCATCACTGGTGGTAAGTCCATGGATGCTGTTGACCAAGCCGCAGCAGAGATGAAAAGGAACCGTATAGTGATCCTTGCCATTGGGTCAAGAAATGCTGACCTGGCAGAACTTCAAGAGATTGCCCATGAGAGAGATTTTGTGTTCAATCCAAATGACTTCCGTGTCCAGTTCATGCAAGCCATTCTTCCTGAAGTGCTGTCACCTATCAGGACACTCTCTGGAGGACTGATTATCCAAGAACCGCCATCAGGTAATTAATGACCTGTTTCTAATTAAAGACATACAGTTTATGTTTGTCAACCCTTATTCTGGGACATGTGGAGATAAGGGGGAAAAAGCATCGAGCACATGTTTCAGCATAATTCAATGTTGGCTCTTTGATTTGCAAAATGAGCAGGAGCAGATCGGTGGATTTGATAGCGTGGTTGTTGTTACAGCTTTGTCATTCCTTCTTGGAGATTTTTGTCCCATCCCATATTTGTCACCAACATTTAAAGGCCTGGACATGAAAGGTGTGCTTTACTAGTCAGGTACTGAAATCATACAGTGGAGGCTTTTTCTCTGGCTGAGGGTTTGTGTAATCTATGAGCAGGTCACACTGCGAATGTCAGAATGCCTCCTCCTGTTTGAGAATCATTTCTGGGGGAGATTTGCTCAAGAAAACATAGAAGTTCCTTCTGAGTGCCAAGAAAATAAGCAAGTTTGTTCCTGGAGATATTCACAGAAATGTGGCCTAACAGCAACTGCAACTCACCCTTTCAGACCATATTTACAATTCTCTTGTCATTTACTCAGCTCAAGCCCTCAGAGATGTATGAGACTATAGCAGTGTTGGTTTTCATTGAATCTGGTTAGAAGGTGATTCAAAGCCCTGTGAAGCCAGTGGATCCTTTTTACTTGGTGTTGCCATTGACATCAGTCATGTGGAAGCAATCCAGTTGCTAGTCATGTCTTTTCAGGCAATTTCCTCTGCATTTCCAGAGGTGGTGTAGCTGAGTACAGATATACCAGATTTCTCAGGATTTCTTCCCAATAAGGTTGCTTGTGGTTGAACGATGTTAGATCATATTTGAACCTTGCATTTCTGTCTTATGACGTATGAACATTGAAAACCAGGGCTTTCCCCAGCTCCTGGTGAGGTCAGGAGTGAGGTTCCCATTGGTTTAAATGGCTGTTGAACCATGTCCATCATTTTTTTAGTTTCTCCAAGTAATTTCAATAGTAAACCATGGTGCAAAACAAGCAGCTTTTGAAAGGGTCCTTAAGGAGTGAAAGCTGATGGCCATTGTACATGAAGAGCAGACCAGACATTTTAAAATCAGTTTGCCAATACTTGTCCTTAATTAAGATGAATATCACAGTACTTATCATTTAATAAGCTTTTTTGCTCAGAATGTGTTTCTTGCTAATGCAGTTTTGCATGGCTATACACAAACCTGGTGTTCTAATCTTCAATGGAAATTTAAAGTGTTCCCAGACTTCCTTGTTCTGTAAAGCTCATTCATGCAGCTTCTCTGTTTTTCCAGACCTTTTGCTCTATTATACTCACAGCTGTTCACGTGCACCATAAGCAAGTAATCATATCCTACTCCACAGAATGACTATTATTAGTAGCATACTGATTTTGACACTGGGCAATCTGCTTTGTTTCAACTACATATTGTCTCACCCTGGGCCTTGAATCACACTTTTCTGGGAGACAGCCCAGGAAGGACTCACCTTTCAAAAAGGAGCTAAGAACTGGCTGGTTATGGCCAGAAGTGGGAAATTTCTTCCCCTTCAACAGCTCACAAAATGTATGTCCATAACTGTAGACATCAACGTGCAGTTTTCTGCACTATATGTACCCATCAATGCAGCAGGTGGCTCAAGCAGCTGTTGTAGTCTGGTTTGGACCAACTGTCCTAAGCCTACCAGTAAAAGGTATCTTTAATACCCACTCGAAATACCAACCAAGATGGTCACTTGGCAGAAGTGTTTCCCCATACAAGTGGAGTTTAACCCTGCACCACAGACCAACTGCTGCTGGCTGCACAGCATGACCATGGAAGTCACTGCAGGGCAGTACATGGTTCTCTACATGGGGATGCATGGGAGCATCTCCATGGAATAGGCAATTGCTGTCACTAAGGGGGTGATAGTACTGGGTGTCAAAGCCCACTTAAAATGCCAAAAGCAGAAGCATTCCCCAAAGCTTTGCTAGAAAGGCCCAAGTAATTGTGTGTTGACTTGCAGATAAGCAAGATGTCTATAGGTGTAATTCAGTATTGCTCCACCAAAATCAATGGAGCTGCTTTTTGATGGTTAAGGGTCTGGGGCAGAGCATGCAGCTCTGGTACTGGCAGCCATTGAGAAGATCTGCCATGGCAGAGGCTAAGGCCCACTGATAAACCTGACATTTAAAAGACTTTTCAATACACATCAGAAACTTCCCCTGCCCAATTTTGTCATTTCCAACAAGGTCCTTGTTACTTCAGTGCTGATCACACTCTTTCCCATCTCTTTTTCTCATTCTTCCTCCTAACCATGTTTACATGCGTGTACAGCATACGCTGTATGCACACATGACAAAAAATAATCCATGTTTGTTTTCTGTGATGTCTCATGTTATTTTCTGTGCTCTACTGCAGTTCAAGTAACCAAAAGGGATATCATCTTTCTTTTGGATGGATCACTCAACGTCGGAAATGCCAACTTCCCCTTTGTGCGTGACTTTGTTGCCACCCTAGTTAACTACCTTGATGTCGGCAGTGACAAAATCCGAGTTGGCTTAGTGCAATTTAGTGACACTCCTAAAACAGAGTTCTTTCTATATTCGTACCAAAGCAAATCAGACATAATTCAACGTATGGGGCAGCTGAGGCCCAAGGGGGGGTCAGTGCTGAACACTGGCTCTGCACTGAACTTTGTGCTTTCAAATCACTTCACGGAAGCTGGTGGGAGCAGAATAAATGAACAAGTGCCACAGGTCCTAGTCCTGGTGATGGCAGGGAGGTCTGCTGATCCCTTCCTGCAAGTTTCCAATGCATTAGCTCGGGCCGGAGTGATGACTTTTGCTGTTGGAGTTAGGAGTGCGGATAAGGCAGAGCTTGAACAGATTGCCTTTAATCCAAGAATGGTATATTTTATGGATGATTTCAGTGCTCTGGCAGCTTTACCCCAGGAGTTAAATAAGCCTATAACAACATATGTTAGTGGAGGTGTGGAAGAGGTTCCACTCGCCCCAACAGGTAATACCTACCTTCCTGCATGCTGAGTGCATTAAGTTAATCTTGTTTCTCTTGACAGCTTGTTCCCAATGTACACCTTCACATCTGTCCAAAGCCCTGAGTCATCAAAGCGCTTAAGGCTGTGTATCAATACAAAGCTTGGCTATGTATTGGTGGTTAAACTGGCAGCTCTTAATTTCTAACACACTTCAAAGTCAGCACAACTTTAAGCCTTTTGGCAGGTCAGGATCAAAGCGAGTCTACAACCACCAGTCACTCAGGTGGTCCCTTCCTGTTGCCCTAATCGTGTTACAGCCTGTAAATGCATCTTTGGCACTAACGCAGGCAATGGGAACATACACTTTTGGCCAGAAGGAGTGGGGTGAAAAAGTTAAAGTTGTGCCAAAGAGCACAGAGGAGCAGAGGTCTAGCCAGTCACAGGTGACTGAATCCTTCCTCAGAGTCACTTTGTCAAAGTGCTGTTAATCAGGCTGTTACAGAGGCCAGATTTGACTCCAGATATTCCAAGTTATCCTCCAACATTAAACCTCAAAGCTGTCAGAAAATATAACCATTTTTAAACAGGTACTTGCTCACTATTTCCCTAATTTTGGCCATGTGTGTATCAATACTTAAGAACAACCAGGATTGTTTAGTATGGAAAGGACACCATTAAGATTAACATGAAAGATGTTAAGCACACAGATATGAGATGCTTGATTTTTCCTTCGGTATTCAATGAGATTAAAAGGGCACCAAACGGAAATGGGTAAAAGGCTTTTTGTCCTCCCAAAGTCATAACTAGCCTATGAATTTGGATGCTCCTTGTGATGCAACTAGAAGTATTTTTAGAGAATACAGAATACAGTTTGGGTGTGTGTGTATGTGTGTATGAACTAATATCTGTTACCTACTAAGCCTTTAAATAGACAGAAACCTTACAGCCCTCCACTGCTGTTGTACTTCATGCCTCTATTGCCAGCATATTGCTAGACTACATCAACATCACTGGCCTAATCTGAAACAGCCAATTTATGACATGAATGACATGATGCAATATGATGCATGATATAACTATCTGGTGCCTGAGTTTATTGAGTCTTAGGGTAGAGGTGTTCTTGTTTCCCTTTCTTCCTCAGATAAATAAGTCAAAGGTGCTGTTTAGTCTTGTAGCCTGTGAATACTTTGGTAGATGAAAATCATTCACTTTGCATATTGAAACCCAGCTAATTTTCAGAGAAGTTTCTAGGATGATGTTTGAGAAGAAAAATGCCCTCATCTCTGTTTTTCCCCTCTTTTCATTTGTGAATTTATTCTAGAAAGCAAGAAAGATATTTTATTCCTGATTGATGGCTCAGCCAACCTCTTGGGTAGCTTTCCTGCTGTCCGGGACTTTGTACACAGAGTCATTTCTGACCTGAACGTGGGTCGTGATGCCACACGAGTAGCTGTAGCTCAGTTCAGTGACACCGTCCAAGTTGAATTTGACTTTGCTGAACTCCCATCAAAGCAAGACATGCTTCTCAAAGTGAAAAGAATGAGGATAAAAACTGGAAAGCAATTGAATATTGGAGCTGCACTGGATGAGGCTATAAGAAGGCTGTTTGTGAAGGAAGCTGGAAGCAGGATTGAGGAAGGAGTTCCTCAGTTTTTGGTCCTCCTTGCTGCTGGGAGATCAACTGATGATGTGGAGCAACCGTCAGATGCCCTGAAGCAAGCAGGAGTTGTAACCTTTGTTATTAAAGCCAAAAGTGCTGACCCTGTAGAGCTGGAAAGGATCGTGTATGCCCCACAGTTCATCCTGAACGTCGACTCCCTCCCTCGGATTTCAGAGCTTCAGCCAGACATAGTCAGCCTCTTGAAAACTATCGAGCTTCAGCCAACAGGTACAGGGACTCCCAGGGTTTCCAAAAGGCTGAAAGACACCACTTATATGACCCCCTCAATTTGGTAACTGGAACAATTGGGTCTGGTGATGTTTAAAACCATTGCGTAGAAACTGCTCCTCTGGTCAGACCCTGATCCAGAAAAGAAGGTCTGAACTGAATTTTAAAGATGAGCAAGGAAAAAGCCTTGTGTTCAACTGCAAGAGCTGCAGTTGGTGCTGTTACTGGTGTATAAAACATGGTAGAAACCTGAAATACCACAGAGTTGTTGCCCCAGAGATCTCACATAAGTTCATGTGCAGTGCTGGCCAAGGGCTAGGAGAAGCAGAGAAAGGCTTGTCTCAATTTCCACTCACCCTTTTCTGGAGGAGTGGTAAGGAGCAAGGAGCACTGCACACACATTGGATTTGCTTCTGTTCCCATTATTTCTTACAGGATATGACAGTAGTTCCTACATTTTGTACCTATGCACCAGTAAATCAGATGCTCTTGGCTCAGTTATCATCAGCCTCCATAGATGAGTGTGGATTAATTGAAGAGAAAAAAATCATAAAAAGAATCACACAGCCACAATTACAAATTCACACTGTGGCACTGGAAATGATGCAAGTCCAGCTGTGTGATTTCCTAAGGCAGCCCTTCCTTGAGTATTAACCTATCTCCCAACAGCAGATGGGGAGAAAGAAGTGTGTAATAACATCCATGTCATCTCTGTATACAAGTCCTAGGCAGATGGACTTAGAATCATAGAAACATAAACAAGATACAGGGCTGGAAGGGATCTCAGGGTGCCATCTGCTACATACTCTTGTCCCCAACATGATCTTCCTCTCCAGAACCAGTTGACATTGGTCTAATCTGTCCTGAAAACCCTCCAGTGGAGATTTCCCAGCCTCTATAATCAATCTGTTTGATTGCTTTTATTTGTATCAGTAGATACTTTTTCTTAATGTCAGACCTCTGCCTTCCAAGTCATAGCTTAAGTTTTTTACATCTCCTTCAGCTCAAGAAGGATATAGAAGTCAGCTCATTCCCATGTTTTGTGTGACAGCCTTTCATTTACTTTAAGCTTGCCACGTACGTCTCTTTTTAGTCCTCCTGTCACCAGCTGTATACCCAACTCATTCAATCTTTCCTTGTAGGTCTTGTAAGTCTTTTCTACCTTTTCACCCTTGTCTTTCCAACATCAGCCTGCTCCAAATGACAAGTGTAATAATGGTGTCCATTGGTCATCTCTTACCCTATCCTTTCCTTGTGGAGTCATTGCCCTTCCCATATTTGTTCAGCTTCTGCCTCAACATAAACTAGTGTGAGTAGTGCTCTTGAGCTGCTCCCTCCTTTTCAAACTCCTTCTGTCTTGTTAAGATCATTTTGAATCCCTCTGACCACCAAGTACTGTGAAGAACTGTGCCACTTGCTCACAGATAGCTGCATCCACTTGCTTCTAATACTCCTGGCTAAATGATAGACACCTTGTAAGAGTACCCGTGTTTTTCCTTCTTCATCTGCTATCAGACATTTTTGATAGGAGTCTCTTCTGCAGCTCCTGAGCCTTAGAGAAAGTGTCTGAAACTGCAATGCACCAGGCAATGTCTGAACCCTCTTCCTATCTGTATGGCTTAGTGCAAGCTATATTATCATTCCAGTCCTATGCATTAGCTCACCAAGTTTCCAACATTTCTCTTAAATAATAAACTTGACCTGAAGTTTGCATTAAGTCTTCAACTGCCTTTGTTAACTCCATTATTCATAAGATTTTCTTCAGAGGGACAGATTGCGCTTCTGCTTGTCCCACTTGACCCTGCTATAAACAAGCCAATGTTGCTCGTGGAGATATCACCCATCAGTTGCTGTTTGAGAGGCAGTGATGTTTTCTGCTTGACTGAGCCAAAGCTTTACAATTCTGTTAATAGCAGAATGTGTCAACAGTTCTCTGACCTTTGGTGTTTCAGTCTTGTTTGTATTGTTTTTAAAAAAGAATGTTTGGTCAGAATTCATCTCTTTTTTTGTGCTTGAAGTTAGTAAAGTTATAAAAAATCAGTTAAAAATATCTCCAGTGTCTGGCATTTTAGAAAAGATTTCATGGCTTTCACTTGGGCGTCTTTTCCAGCAAGTTCTTATTTTGCGTCAGCATGAGCAGGATTATTTATTTCTGAGTTCAGTGATGCCTCAGGAAAGCTCTCCATCTCTCACTGCCTCCCTGCAAGCACCCTCTCTGCAGTATGCAGTGCCCCAGACTCCTGTTGCATATTGCAAAGCCAAATGTACCAGCTTCGCAGGCCCCTTGGAAGCAGCCAGCTTCTCCCAGCCTCAAGTAGGAGATGGCACCCAGAGTCTCTTGGCACCCTATTTCCTATGGCTCTATGATTCTACGACTCAGTGGATAAGGCATGGCACGTGTTGTGCAGCATGTTCCACTGACTTTCTGCCCATCTGCCCATCTGCCTCTTCACCAGTGATCGTATCTGATGGCAAAGGAACCAAACCATACATCCTGACTCCTCGGTTTCCCCTCCCTGAGCTTTTGTACTCCTTCCATTCAATGTATATGGAGAATAATAGCCACTGCAAAAGAGAATCTTACTTATTCCCCCCTTCCCTTACTTGTCTCAAACAGTAGTTGAGAGAGGTGAGAAGAAGGATGTGGTGTTCCTAATCGATGGCTCAGATGGTGTCAGAAGGGGTTTCCCTCTACTGAAGACCTTTGTCCAAAGAGTTGTTGAAAGCCTGGATATTGGTCGTGACAAAGTCCGTGTTGCCGTTGCACAGTACAGCAATGCCGTGCAACCCGAGTTCTTACTTGACACCCATGAAGACAAAGCAGATCTCATCAGTGCCATCCAGGAGCTGAAGATTATGGGAGGATCTCCTCTGAACACTGGAGCAGCTCTCGACTATCTCATCAGGAATGTGTTCACTGTGTCCAGCGGCAGCAGGATAGCAGAAGGTGTCCCACAGTTCCTGATTCTGCTGACTGCTGACCGGTCCCAGGATGATGTAAGGAGGCCCTCGGTGGTCCTGAAGACAAGTGGCACTGTGCCCTTCGGCATTGGGATTGGAAATGCTGACATCACAGAGCTGCAGACCATTTCCTTCCTCCCAGATTTTGCCATTTCTGTGCCTGACTTCAGCCAGCTGGATACAGTGCAGCAGGTCGTCTCCAACAGAGTCATCCGCCTGACCAAGAAAGAAATAGAGTCACTTGCCCCTGATCTGGTTTTTACATCACCCAGCCCAGGTGAGAAGATGTTTGTGTCTGCACCGAGAGCCAGCAGCAGAATATGATGTTTAATGACATCATGGTTGCAACACAAACTGAGAAAAGCAAGTGATCCCAGCTAAGATCCCAAGTCTATCTTGGTCTCACTGTTGATGCACTTTAGGATTGGTAGGAGCTGTGTAACTTAAGCTGAGCCACCTTTAAGACCAGTTCCTCAAGGTCATCCTTGTTGTATCCTCATGGAACACCCACAAAAGAAATGCTAATACCCTGATCTTGTTTTAAGTTGTGATGGATTTTAAGTCCATGCTATTCCTTGTGGAATGGAAAATGCCTCATTTAGATGCTATAGGGAAGTCTTCACACCACTATAAACCACGGTCAGCTTCCTGCTAAATGTAAGACCTGCAGATGTGTGTTATATTTGCCACACGCATTTACTGGGGGAAGGGAAGCTGGAAGCAGGCATCAAGAAAAGGATCAGATCTTCCATTTCTGGTCTTGCTCAGAATGAAATCCAGCCAGTTTATGCCTGGGGTGAAGGATACGCATCCCAGATCAGTCCATTTGAAGCCCTTCTATCAGTACCTTCCCTTCCGAACCAGACTGCTTTCCTCCATCCCCATTTATCAGTGTGGTATTCAGCAATAATTGAGGCTCTGTCCTGCATTATCACTGCAGAAAACATTCTATTAGGAAGCAAAAACTTATCCTGGAAAGGCAGAAGCTGAGAGAATAGTAGAATAGAAGCTTTCTTAGAGGACAAAGCCAAAGATAGAGGGGTGGTACCGAGTGTAAAACAGCCTCAGGCTGCCTGGAAACCTGCTCTGAGTAAGGAATGTCACCAGGCTACATTTCCTTGCGTGGAGATCCCAGATGGAATTATTGCAGGCTTCCCCTGCTCCTTCTTGCTTCCTTTGCTCTGGAAGTTGCTGTTCTTGCACTCCCTGTGGGTGTGCTTAGCAGACTGGTCCTGTCTCTCTGATATCTCCCGCCTGCTGAGAGCCACAGGAGCTATCACAGGCAATGAAACAATGAGCATCCTCCCCATGGCCAAAGACATGGGCCAGTGACGTAGGTAATGAGCTTAGTTGTTCTCCATAAGCAATGTGCGATGCATCTCCTGACCACTGCCTTCCTTCCTGCAGCGGGTGTGAAGAGGGACGTTGTGTTCATGGTTGATGGTTCCCGCTATGCTGCCCAGGAGTTCTACCTCATCCGTGACCTCATTGAAAGGATAGTGAACAACCTGGACGTGGGCTTTGACACCACCAGGATTTCAGTGGTCCAGTTCAGCGAGCATCCGCATGTGGAGTTCCTGCTCAACGCGCACTCCACCAAGGATGAAGTGCAGAGCGCTGTGCGGCGGCTGCGGCCGCAGGGTGGCCAGCAGGTGAACATGGGGGAGGCCCTTGAGTTTGTGGCAAAGACCATCTTCACCCGGCCCTCCGGGAGCCGCATAGAGGAAGGCGTCCCTCAGTTTTTGGTCATCCTCTCCTCCCACAAGTCAGACGATGACTTGGAGTACCCATCACTCCAAGTGAAACAAGTGGGGGTGGCACCTATGGTGGTAGCCAAGAATGTGGATCCTGAGGAGATGGTACAGATTTCCCTTAGTCCTGATTATGTATTCCAAGTCTCCAGCTTCCAGGAGCTGCCCAGCCTCGAGCAGAAGCTGCTGACTCCTATTGAAACCCTGACAGGGGACCAAATCAGAAGGCTGCTGGGAGATGTGCCACCTTCTGTAGGTAAGGCTCTGTCAGCACCAGCTTCTTCTGTGTTGCTGTTCAAGTAAATGTTGCCCAAATGTGTAAATAACTTTTCATGCCTTCCCTATAAACCAAGGTTTTCCTCAGCTAAAAGCAGAAGTGCAGCACATGTACAGTTTTAGAGGGAAACTGTCAGATATGTAGAAATTTGACCCAAGTACTTAAATACATTATAACTTGTGATTTTCAAGTCAGGTGCCTAAGTATGTTACTTATTTTGGTTCAAGTCAGAATACCACAATATGCACAACTGTTTCTTCCCATAGCAGCTATTCAGGAAAGAGAAATAAATCTGGGGCAAAATGAAGGTGGAAACACTGACAAATCCAGAGAAGAGTGTTAATGAACAAACCAGATAAGGCTCTGAGAAATGCACAATTTGAGTATGAGGCAGATTGTTAATACACACTTACACACAAGCTCTTTTGGAGAGGCTTCTCAAAGCACATATACACTTTGCAGTTTTACATCACACAACAGATATAGCACAAAAATCCTTCAGCACAGCTTAAGCAAGGACTTGGCACTAATTTCCTCTCTCCTTGCTTTATTTCTGCAGATATTTCTGGCGATGAAAAGGACATAGTCTTCCTCATTGACACCTCTGACAGTGTCAGGCCCGATGGGCTGGCTCACATTCGAGATTTCATCAGCAGAATTGTTCAGCAGCTGGACGTTGGGCCAAACAAAGTGCGGATTGGTGTGGTGCAGTTCAGCAATAACGTCTTCCCTGAGTTCTACCTGAAGACCCACAAGTCCAAAAATGCTGTCCTGCAAGCCATCCGCCGCTTGAGACTTAGAGGGGGGTCCCCTCTGAATGCTGGAAAAGCCCTAGACTATGTGGTGAAGAACTACTTCATCAAGTCTGCGGGAAGCAGGATAGAAGATGGAGTGCCCCAGCACCTCGTTCTCATCCTTGGAGACCGGTCCCAGGATGATGTGAACAGGCCTGCTAACGTGATCACATCAACAAGCATCAAACCTCTGGGTGTTGGAGCCAGGAATGTGGACAGGAACCAGCTGCAGGTCATTACCAATGATCCTGAGCGTGTGCTTGTGGTGCAGGACTTTACAGGACTCCCAACTTTGGAAAAGAAGGTGCAGAGTATTCTTGAAGAGCTTCCAATACCTACAGCAGAAACCCCTGTGTTTCCAGAACCTGGTAAGACTCCTGTTCATCCTGTAGACTTCTCTGGACAGAGCACAAATAAAATCTGTTTAATGTTTCCATATGCCTTCCTATGAAATGTTTCCAGACTAACACCTTTTGAATCCCAGCCCTTTAGTTGCATTCATTTAAAGAACACTCAGAAGATGACTTTATTGAGCATATGAAAGAACAGAATTAAATTTGAAATAAGATGAGGGTGTCTATCACAAACCCAAGAAATGTTGTATGAAGTGTAGTAAATGTTGTTTGGGTTTGGGTTGGAAGGAACCTAAATGATAATCTAGTTCCAACTCCCTGACACAGACAGGGACACCTTTCACTAGAACACGTTGCTCCAAGCCCTGTCCAACCTGGCCTTAAACACTTCCAGAGATGAGGCAGCCACAGCTTCCCTGGGCACCCTGTGCCAGTGCCTCAGCACCCTCACAGGGAAGAACTTCTGCCTAACATCTAATCTAAATGAGAAACATGATGCCACTTCACAAAGCACTAAGCATCATAAGTATTATGAATGCTGCTAACAATTATTAACAGCTGTGTTTTCTCTGTAATCTTTCCAGAAGGAAAAAAACAGGCTGACCTTGTGTTTTTGCTGGATGGCTCCATCAATCTGGGGAGAGATAACTTCCAAGAAGTTCTCCAGTTTGTCTACTCTGTGGTGGATGCCATTTATAGGGATGGTGACTCTATCCAGGTAGGACTGGCCCAGTACAACTCAGATGTCACTGATGAGTTTTTCCTCAAGGACTACTCCACCAAACCTCAGATTTTAGAAGCCATCAACAAAGTCATCTACAAAGGTGGACGAGTGGCAAACACCGGTGCAGCCATCAGACATATCCAGGCAAAGCACTTTGTGAAGGAGGCCGGCAGCAGAATCGACCAGAGAGTGCCCCAGATTGCCTTCCTTATCACGGGAGGGAAGTCCTCAGATGATGGGCCAAGTGCCTCCTTGGAAATCACACAGAAAGGCGTCAAGGTGTTTGCAGTAGGCATCCGAAACATTGACCTGAAGGAAGTCAGTAGGTTGGCCAGTGAGAGTGCCACGAGCTTCCGGGCATCCACAGCCCAGGAGCTGTCTGAGCTCAATGAGCAGGTTCTAGTTACGTTGGAAGCCGCTATGGTGGAGAAACTGTGCCCAGTAACAACGGACGTTACAAGAGGTAAGAGCCATCCTCTCCTAATGTGCTCAGGCCATTCCTGAGGGTGGCTTCTAATATCCAGTGATGTTGATGGACTTGTCCAGCCTTCTCTTCTGCTTTGCCTATAGCCTGAGGTGTAGCATGGGCTCAGATCTCCTCCATGAGCATGGTGGCAGAAGTCAAACCTTAGGTGTGAGAGCTGCCTGTTCTTGTGCTTCAGCCTACTATATGTATAAGACAGTAGGGTTTCTTGGTCATTCAGTCCCTGGCATGCGTGGTGTGCTGGAAATGCAAATTTCTCTTCCCCACTTGATCTCATGACAGGTATATAAGATAAAGCTAGGGCATGTGTGGTTGTAGTTTAAGCTAAAATTACCCTAAGAAAGAATCCCATGATTTGGCTACTCCAGAAATGAAGCAAGGGGAATTGGGGTGAGTAAGCAAGCTGGTATTGCTTTGGGGCAGAATCTCAGCAGCTGGCTTAACTTACTACAGTACGGCAAGTCCTGCTCCCAGGATAACTGACCACAGCTCAGCCCTCCGACTTTTGAGCAGAGGTGTCTCCTGAACCTCTGGAGAAGCTGACGAAGAGCCACAGCAGCCCTGAGCTGAGTGAAAGGCATCCAGCAGCCTGGTCTCGCAGTGCTGCAAACCAATAGGCAGCTCAGTGGCTGCAGGGTGGCTCCAAGCCCATGCTAAATATTCCTGCAGAAAAGCGGACAGTGCAAACTCCTGTTGGGTTTGTCTTGGTCAGCTCCTCCCAGTGCTAAGCAACAAGCGCACAGGAAAATATCAAATAAAATCAACGAAATGCAGATTTTCCCAGGTTACAATTACTGAGATGAAAGCAAGTAGAAGGCACTTGTGGATCAAATGTTGTCAGTGCCTGATGCAGAGTCTTCTCTAAGGACTATGGCAGTGGCGGGGGGTTGGAACTAGATGACCCTTAAGGTCTTTCCCAACCCAAACCACTTGATGATTCTAAGACTAGCAGAACAATTAACTGGGAAAGTCGTTACTTGTAAAACAATTACATTGCTCAATGGTGACATTCTCTTCTCTTTTTGCATTTCCCTTTCAGATTGTGACTTAGATGTGATACTTGGCTTCGATGTCTCAGATGTTGGGCCTGGCCAGAATATATTCAATTCACAGAGAGGTCTGGAATCCAGAGTTGAGTCTGTGCTGAACAGAATAACGCAGATGCAGAGGATCAGCTGCACTGGCAACCAGGAGCCCAATGTCAGGGTAGCCATCATGGCCCAGGCTCGGGGGGGACCCGTGGAGGGTCTGGACTTCTCCAAATACCAGCCTGAGCTCTTTGAGAGGTTTCAGGGCATGCGAACCCAGGGGCCGTATTTCCTCACAGCTGATACGCTGAGGTCCTACCTGAGCAAGTTCAGATCCTCACCTGCTGGCAGCACCAAGGTAAGACAAAATGAAGGCCATTGGGATGGTGTTGGCCAGGAAAACTGACCTCTGATGTATTGTAATTGGTAAAGCAACTACAAAATCATGATAAATAAAAACCATTCATTAAATAAATGTATTCATGATAAAGTTGATGACATAAACACCACTAGTTTCTGACGCATTGGCAAGGTCCTTTCCTGACAATTGCCAATCGTTGCTGCAAATGAGCACTGCCTGGCTGCAAACTATTGCTTTCCAGGTATTTCCCTGCTTGTGCTTTAGCAACATACATGTGTTACGATGTACAGAAACCTGACACAGAAATGCAAAGCTTCATAGCCTGGAAAGGGTGTAGCAATTCCCCCATATCCTCTCAGATGAAGCATGCCTTGCAAGAAGGCCCTTCAGGTTGCACTTTGATTGTGTTCTGTACTCAAGAAAATCTGGGTCCTGATACAAATTTGTTTCTCTCCCAGGTTATAATCCATTTTACTGATGGTGTAGATGACTCGATAGAAGAGCTGGAGGCCACTTCATCTACTTTGCATGCAGAAGGTAATTTTTTTACTCTTCAGGGTAGTGATTATAATCCATATTTGGCCCATTTTGCCACCTTTTCTAATGAATCCTCCAGCTTTAGATAGTCATGAATAAGGATTTCATGACTTCTACATTCACTTGCTGCTCTTTATTGCCTTCCTGTGATATTTAGGTGCCAGCTGGCACCTGGGTAACTTGCACTGAATGTGCTTGAAGATGCTTGTCCTCAGCTGATACCTTGCCATCAAAGGAGTGAATAACAACCCATCCTCACAGGGGAGGGTGTGCAGGCTCTGCAGAGCACTCACCCCATCACACAGCCCCTTCTGATTCTGCCCTCTCAGGTGTCAACGCTCTCATCTTCGTCGGGCTGGACCGAGTGAGTGATTTTGACAGAGTGATGCAGCTGGAGTTTGGTCGCGGGTTCACCTACAACAGACCGCTCCGAGTCAACCTGCTGGACCTGGATTTTGAGCTGGCGGAACAGCTCGTAAGTGACTTGGCACAGGCAGGGCTGCCTTGTAATGCTGGAGGAAAGCTGACCCTGGATCTCCTGTGGGGGTGAACCAAGGCTGAATGACACCCTGCTGGCTCTGATCCTCTCCCCTCCCTGCCTCACATCAGCGCTTCTTATAGATGCCACAGCAAGGAAAGCTAAGAGCACACCATGGCCCTGCCTGATCTCATACCACGCCTGAAGTGCTACTCCAGCCAAGGCTACAGCACGTGGGATTAGGTCAAGTGGGATAGGATAAGATGCCATCAAAAGCTGGTGTGCCAAAAAGCCTGCCCTCCACCTGTATTTATATTGTTGGGTTTTTAACCTTGCAGGTAATGCACTGTCATGCCTTGTCGGTGCTAAACTTCTTGCAGAAGCCCTGCTTTCTAGGTTTCTTTCTCCAAGATGATAAACTGCCTGTATTTCAGACACATTTTTAACAGGAGAAGGAGTTATCCTTTCTTTTTGTGCTTCCCTGCCATATATGAAGTCCCTCTGAAGTTTCTTGGGTAAATTCGCTAACAAGCTTGGTATGTCCAGTTCCTCCAAACTTCACATCTGTTACCAGCATCATTAAGCTTCTTTTCCAGTAGATTTAGTAAGATTGGGCTTAACTGCCAATCCCTGTGGTATCCTTGCTGGGCCTTTCTCCACAAATCAGCATGCAGCCACTTGGGAGTAAACCTTGGGTTTGGGGATCACAGCTAGTCCTCAGCCCATCCCCAAATAATTCAGTTGCCTAGGAAGTCATTTCAAGATGTAAATGTACAAAGCTGGCAGGAAGCATTTGCAGCCAGCAACGTACTTGGCAAAGAAAGTGATTTTTTTCCTTCCTATAGGATGATGCAAAATCAAGCTGTGATTTTTCTGAATACCCTTCTGTCTTTCTGTCTTTTTTTCTCCACATTTGTTGTGTGCCCACAAACTGCCCTCAGGCTGCAGGCCACTGCCCAAGTGTTCCCTGCAATGACCTTCTTTTCCACATACATTTCTTAGGAGATGAGATTGCTCTCTTCAGTACCGGCACTGCTCTGGGGACTGACCTACATGCTTTCTACAAATTCTGCCCCACACTATTCCTATTTAAACCCTTGCCTCTGATGTCCAAAAGAGAATTGACTGCTGCTTCCTAACCATGCAACCTATCCAGTCTGCCAACACACGCCTCCTTCTGGTATGCTGTGGGTGTTTCAGGGTAGACAGACCCCAGAACGCTATCAGACTGAGGTTAAGTTTGGCACAGGGGCAATTGCACAGACTCAGGGGCCTGCAGGAGTTACGGTGCTGGTACTCTGCCAGGTTTTAACACCTTGTTGTTGCCTCATGTGCATTTTGCTGCAGGACAACATCGCAGAGAGGACTTGCTGCAAGGTCCCGTGTAAGTGCTCAGGGCAGAGAGGGGACAGAGGTGTGCCGGGCCCCATAGGACCAAAGGTAAGTCACTTACCTGGGGATGAAGGGTGTTTTCATGCAAGGTCAGTGTCCACTATGGTGGTAATGGGTGGGTGTCGTGCAGACTGCATACATTGTAGTGGGTAATGCTAACAGGAAGCTCATCTCCATTTGCCCCCATTTTAAAGCTGGCGGTGGGCCATGCGTAGCCATTGACAGCTGCTGTCCTCCATCACTAACAGTCTCTGTGTTGTAAAAGAAGGAGGGGGGTGAAGTGTCTTGTGAAAGTACTTAGGGATGTCAAAAGGAGATGGTATCTCTCATCAGCTTGTTTACGCAGGTGACCAAGCAGCCACTTTATGCAAATCTGAGTATCAGTTTAGAGGGAGATCATACATAAGAAATGCAGAATCCTCTTGGTTGTCTTCTAGGGTGCCACAGGTGATCTTGGCTACGGAGGCTATCCTGGTGATGAAGGAGGACCGGTGAGTGATTGCACCTGCACTTTACAGTACTGCTCAAAGAAAGGACCTCACCATAGTGGAGGCTTTTTCACTATTTTCTACTTGGGATGTGGGCTTGGATTAGGTGAGAAAGCAAGCAGAACTTTGTGTTTTCCCACCTGATGGCCTCAGTTGTTGGTTGCAGTTCCTCCTGGGTCGGTAAGAAACAACTTGGGAAGTGAAGAAGGCATGACAAGGGCAATAGCTCCTATTATTTGATGTGATGCACCTGTGTGCTGTTCCTCTAAGGCAGGTAGGATTGTTTGCAGCTGGTACCAATCACCTCTGAGCAGGGCACAGTGATTACAAACACAATAAAAACCCCAACTTCAGTAAAGCTGAAGCCTCTGCCAGAGTTGCCTGTGCCCAGTGTAGCTGAGAGGTTCCAGTTAGCCTAAGAATGGGACCAGGAAGGTGCGCTTTGATCCATCACAGTGGCAGACACTGTGAGTCCTGTGACTTCTTACTGGCCCTGTTTCATCTAAGCTCTTGATTAATCCCACGTCACTCCTGGAATAAGCAACTCCCTGTGCATTACGCCCAGGAGGTGAAGCTGAGGCCATGGGGCTGGTGGTGCTTTTTGCTTTGCCAAGAGCACAGGCAGGGCCAAAAGTTGCTGTCAGATATCATGTGCAAGGCAATGTTTTCATGGGGCTCTGAGGTCAGTATGGGGTTAGAGATCTATGCAGAGCTCTGAGGGGTTTATCTTGTTTTATTTTGAAGGAAGAGTTTTGTAGTTTTGTAAAGTTCTTTCATAGCTGAGAGCTTGGGAGGGACGTTTCTCAGGGATGAAAGCTTGGAGTTGGTCTGTGCATGAGGAAAGTTGTGGGCAGGAGATGGTGGGGTTGCTGGGCACTGGCCTTTCAAAACCTGATCCTAAATTTAGTCTTATGCTTTGAAGCCACCTCCTGTGCTTGCTGGTGGGTACAGTTAGCTGAAGGAACACGCTTAGCAGGCAAACCCTGACCATTGCATTTTCCCTTCCATTAAACAGGGTGAGCGTGGACCTCCTGGTGTGAATGGGACACAAGGTTTCCAGGGATGCCCCGGGCACAGAGGAACCAAGGTATGTGCAGAAGCAGCTTTCCTGGAGCAGACCCAGAGTCCAGTTGGTGAGAGTCCACCAAGGGCAACTCCTGCTGCTTTAGGATGTCACACAAGAGCTGCTGCATCCACCTGAGTGGTGGTGGTCTCCTGGCCAAACACTGAGGCTTCCAGCTGGTGTCATGGCTTTAGCATTGCTATTGAAGAACAGGAGGGCAGTCTCGTGACCGAGGATGAAACAAGGCTGATCTATTTTGTGCAGGCTCCAGAGGAGAGACATGAGAAGAGATGGGTTTGTTTTGAGTACCAAGAAATGCGTGTCTTGGCCCAGGGGTGGGATGGTGTCTGAGTGGAAATCTGTTGAGGAGGGAGAAAAGTGAGCCATGGCTGCTGCTTTAAAGAGGATCCTTGAGCAAATGGCTCAGGACAGCAGCCATGAGCCAGAAAAGGTAGTGAAATCTGTAGTATTTATGGGAAATATTCAGCAATGTTTAGGGGATGTTTCCTCCCATTTTCCCTGACCACAGGATCCTCTGGCTCCACAGAGGAGTGCATGAACCAAGCCTATTGCAGCTGAGATATTGGCTTTCTTCAGAAAGCTGCTCAGCCTTGGACAAAGGCACCAAGACTGGATCTGCGTTCACATAAAAATAGGGGTGGGGAGACAGGGAAGTCAGTGGAGCAGGAGTCGTGGCTAAGGAGTAAGCTGGTTTATTGGATCAGTTGGCTGAACCCCATGATGCATGCTTTTTGCCTCGGCATGAGTGAGAAAGAAGGGACAGCCGAGCCCTGGTGCAGCAGGCTCTGCTCGTGTGGCCTGCTCCTGGCTCTGGGTCTGGCCCAGGCCCGGTCCCCCTGCCCCACAGCTTCCCACAGCGGTGACCTGGGCAGAAGTGGAATAACTCCCTTTTCTGGTCTCTTCAGGGTTCTCGGGGATTCCCAGGAGAGAAGGTATGGAGCTCTGGCCTCATGCCGCAGCAGTGAGTGTGACCCGGGGGATGGTGGCCTCCTCCCTGTGCCCCTTCCCCACAGTGAGCATTTGCCCCTTGCCTGTCTTCCACAGGGTGAACTGGGAGAAATGGGTCTGGATGGCATTGATGGAGAAGAGGTGAGTGCTTCCAGCTGGCTTTCTGTTTATGAGGAGAGATTCTGGTGAAGCCTCTGAGGGATGCCTTGAAAGCGACAAATACCCTGAGGTGTTTTTCTTTCCTAGGGCGACAAGGGCCTGCCTGGCTCCTCAGGGGAGAAGGGATACTCCGGCAGGAGGGTAGGCTCTTACCGAGGTTACAACGGGGCTAAATGGGGCTGACCAAGAGGACTTGGGCCGCGGGAGGGGAAGCCCCCGTGCCCTGCTCGGGGCAGAGGGGCTGGAGGCCGGCGCGGCCTGCTCTTCGCTGACTCTCTGTCTCCTCCCGCAGGGTGACAAGGGAGCTAAAGGCGAGCGAGGAGAACGCGGCGACCGCGGGCTCCGCGGGGACCCGGTAAATAAACACTGCGGAGGTAGATCCTTGGCTCCCCGTCGCGTTCCACCAGTGCTGGGCTCACCAGCAAGCCCGCACTCAGGCTTAGGAATGCCACTGGACAGGGCCAGGGCACGACCTCAGGTGTTGTGTGGAACACCAGCTTCTTGGCTGCAGCCTGTCGGTTGCTGTTTCACTGTATTGACATCCCCCTTCATCCTCTCCTTCAGTGTGGTTATGTCTTAGCTGAAAACACAAGAGTATTTTATCTGATTCAGTCAAAAAGGAGAAGTTGGCTCTGAACCGTGGCAGAGCAGTTTGATGCCTGATTTCCATGTCCTGCTTACAGAAATGCTTCTCACTGCTATATTGCTTTCAGGGGGATTCGGGAGTTGATAATACTCAACGAGGATCCAGAGGCCAAAAGGGTGAAGTTGGACAAATGGTAAAGTTTCTTTGTTGTCTTTTGTTGTTTTGGTTTTCACAGTAGGATAGGACAGAGAAAGTAAGAAGAAGGCATGTTACCAAAAAGGTGCAGGGTTCCTAGACCCATCGGGCCTTGCCGGAAGGAATACTTTTCCATGAGAAAGAGTTGTTTTGCAGCTTTTCTTTGGGAAGCTGTGAGCTTAGAAGATGCTTTGTGTTAAAAGTTATTGTTATTATTTGTACACAATGCCTTTGGGGATGTTGTCACTGGAAGCAAGTTTGTACTTGGAAATTTACTTCATATGTTCCTGTGGGTCTGAACATGGAAGTGTTCAGGTGGTAACAGATCTGATTGGGAAAAAGCTTCACACACTCAGAAAACCTTCAAACCCCATTGTTTTCTTACCAGCTCATAATGACAATTTAACCTAAATGTCAGGAGGCATTTACCAAGCAACTGACATGTTGGCTTGTGCTAGCTCAGAAACTGGATGTAAAGGATTTCCACTGATGTGGGAATATCGAGTAACTTGTGTGAGAGCATGAAAGATCAGTTGTGTGAGACTTGAACCTATTTCCCCAGTGCTGTTCATCTCAGGGCTCTCACTTAAGTTTTGCCTCCCCCTTAGGGAGAGCCAGGACCGGTGGGGCTGGATGGCCAGGATGGTGAAGTCGGAAGGCAGGTGAGCTCCAGACCCACACTGAGAAAGGGCTTAGCTTAAACCAACAATAGTATTTTCCCTCCCACCTTCCCACGTGTTTTGTTTCACAACTAGCAGGATTTTAACCTAAATAAAACCCTGGACAAATACAAAACCCCAAGGAAACTCAAATGGAAAATGTCTGTTGTTTTCACAGCCTATGGTCTTAAAAGGTCTAATCTAGGTTATTCCCATTCAAGTAACTCAGTGATCAGACCAGTGAAGCTGCATCTGACTGACTCTGGCATGCAGGTGTGAGGGAGCAGCTCACCTATGTGGTGAAGAATTGGGGGATGCAAGGAAGGAGAGAACATGCTTTGATGCAAGACAGTTCTCTCCCTCTCTCCCTGGTAGTTTAAGCTATTCAAATGTAATTTTGGACTGAGTAGCAGCAATACATGGATCTAAAAGCAACAGAGAAATGTGTGCTTATGTACTTGAGTAACAAGTCTCATTGTTTCTTCATGTGCAGGGTATGGCAGGACGAAGGGGACCGATAGGAGTTAAGGTAAGTGGTGATGGGAGCAACACATGGGGCTCCTGCCATGCCACCAGCCAGGCAGCCACATCACCCAGAGATATACTAAGAGAGATATGGGTTTTGCTTCCTTCTCTCTGTCTCCTCTCTCCTCCCAGTTTTTCCCCTCTTCCTCAGGCTCATCTCCCTGTATGGTCCTTGCTGGATTCAGTGCAAACCCAGCCATCCATGTGCCTGGGGCTGCCCATCCTCTGCAGCATTTGTTCCCTGGCCAGATGCTTTGTCTCTGCTTGCTGCTGGAGTAGTGTAATGGGGCCAAAGCATAAAGGAGATTGATGCCTGCTGATTGCAGGAGGTGAATTAACCCACCAGTTCTGTGCTTATTCTCTGCTATAACCATATCCTGAATAAACATCCCAGACAGCTGTCTTTCCCTGCTCTTTATGCAGCTATAAATGCTCTCAGATCTCCTGAGCTTCTCCTTGGTGTTGACCACATTTCCCCCGTGCTAACCTGCATTGTCCTGTTTTGCACTTCAAGGGTACCAAGGGCTTGCCCGGTCAAGCAGGGCCAGCTGGAGAACAAGGCATGAGAGGGCCACAGGTCAGTGAGCTTATAGCAAAGATAACGCTTTACCTTGTGATGCCATTGCATTATTTCATCACAGCCTCTTCCTCAAAGAGTCTCAGTAGTGAGGACTGTTGGGATTTGGGTATTTTTGGGTGCTGGCTCTCCTTGGGGACATAGAGCCATCCTGTTCATACCACCCAAGCTGTGACATGTTTGACAACCATCTCTTGGGTGCTATAGCATTTGCTTTCCCTTATGACCTGAGATAGCACTGATGTGTTTCTGCCCATGTGTGTGATGCAGCCTCTCTTTTTCCCCAACACAGGGTCCTCCTGGCCAGCTTGGCACACCAGGCATCAGAGGAGAACAGGGTGTTCCTGGACCCAGGGTAAGCCCTTTTGCCCGTTCTCAGCCATTGACCCAGCTATACTCAGCAAGAACATCTCACTGAGCTAAGAAGACGCCACCAAAGAGTTTTGCCATTCCCTTTAGGAGCCCTCTAGGGTTCCAGCCCTGTTTAACTCATAACACACTCTTCCAGTATGATTCTCCTCTCAGCTTATGCTAAAGAACTCTTGATCAAGAGTTACAGAAGAGAAAGAGTTCAAAGCAAACACTAAGGGGTCAGGACTTCATCATTTGGCCCATGATGGTTCGTGATCTTAACTAAAGCCTGAAGTGACTTAGGACATTTCTGATGCCAGAGAACAACCATCTCATGTGCTTGCCAGAGCCCCCCCTGCATTCATTTCTCCCTCCTGCTGCATACTCTAGCAAGACTTGAGGCCATAAAGCCAGGCACATCCTGCATTTCCCCATCGTGAGCAGGACTTTGCCCCTCTTTTTTGCATCTTTCTCAGGGGGTTCTATAGGGACAGTGTGAGTCGCTGCTGACACCTGCACTGAACTGACCTGGTCCTTCAGCTCTTCCCAGCTGTGAATTAGGCTTCTGAACTTCCTAAGGTGCTTTGAGAGGCACCAGCCGTGGCAGTCAATGGTCACCCAATACCCTTGTTTCTGGCACCCAGTTTTATTGACATGTTGCCATCATGCCTCTCCCTGTCTCCATTCCAGGCTGGTGGTGGACCTCCTGGAAGCCCAGGAGAGCGGGGCAGGATTGGTCCTCTGGGATTAAAGGTTTGTCTCCATGAGCATTGGGTATCAGCAACTAAAACAGTGATGAAAAGCTTCTGGATAGGAGTGACCTTAAAAAAAGACACTTTAGATGAACCTCTTGGAGCAAAATTAGCTTATTTTCACTGGCTTGCACAGTGCAGAATAGAGCAGGGTCTGTGCTCTGGTTGTTTCATTGAACAGAGTGGGAAAAGTAATTGAGTAACTGAAATTTCCAAGTAATTTTCCAGGGCAAATTCTCAGCTGATGCCCACATGGGAAGGTGGGTGCTGGATCTCTCCAGACCCTCTATAGGTGAAACCATGTGCTTTATGTTTTGCCTTTCCACACTCACACACACTGGTTCATTTCCATGGCAGCTTCACTGTCCTTTTGCACTGGCAAGACCTCCAGAGCTTGGGAGTTTCCCTTTTGCAGTGTTAATGAAAAGCAAGCCTCATCCTGTGGTGGGAGCTGGCTGGTCTCTGGTGTCCTACTAAAGAGCAAGTGTTCTGTAGCATTACTGCCTGCATAGGTCCAGTCATGACTTTCTTTTGCAAGGACCACTGCAGACTGGTCTGTATAAGGAAACCAGTGCTGATGGGGTGGGAAAGTGTTGGAGTTGCCTGGAGTTTTAGCACATGCTTTAACAGATACTCCTGTTTACAGGGTGAGCCTGGAAACCCTGGACCCAAAGGGGCAAATGGACAGCAAGGCCCACGAGGAGAGATGGTAAGTGTGGCCATGCACTCACATCTTTAAGGATGCTGGGCCAACCCTTCTCCTTCAGTAAGTGGGGCACAGCCCTTTCCAGCAGAGGTTTTAGCTCCCTATGGACTTTATATCCTACATAGTTTAATTGAGAGAAACCAGCTTAATGTCTTCAACTGATGTGAGCAGAGTTTGTAACAGT
Source organism: Agapornis roseicollis (assembly GCA_002631895.1). NCBI lineage: Eukaryota > Metazoa > Chordata > Aves > Psittaciformes > Psittacidae > Agapornis > Agapornis roseicollis. The sequence continues at coordinate 53,250 of NDXB01016960.1, forward strand.
AGTATCTTTAAGGGGGTAAATTGTATTAATTTGAAAAGTGACTTATTACATCTTGGAGATCACCCCTAAGTATGCCCCTAGTATTGACTGACCTCCTAACCTGCTCCTCATTACTGACTTCTAACTGGGTTATCATGTATATACTAAGCGGTTTTAATTCAGATTCCTAGTTTTAGCCCCATTTTTTTGTGCTATTTTTTCTTGCAGTAGTTTCCATTATAGAAGCACTTCTCAAAGTCTGTGGCATAAATGGATTCTGATTGCATGTTGATGGTGCTGTATCTGTGATGTTTAAGTGATTCTCATTCAATGTGTTTTAATAGCTTTGGTTTTCTAATTTTAGGGTGATGATGGTCGAGATGGAATCGGTGGCCCAGGTCCTAAAGGCAGAAAGGTATCCTCAGTGTACCCATAGGTGTACACATATGTGCCCAACATGAGTTGCCATGGACAAGGAAGTAGCCCATGTCTGCAGTGCTGATGGGCAAGGGCAGAGCCTAAGTGAAGTCAAATACGTACAGAGACAAAAATCAGCCCTGTGTGTACCTTGATAAAAAAGTCAGGCAAGATACTTGGAACCTTTTTCCTCTGCCCTTGTCTTACTTTTGCCTACATAGATCAGCTTCTTCAAGGAGGAAGCACAATGTTTTTGTACGTTTTGGCCAGAGACCCCCCTGAATGTCTGTGCGACTTGGAAAGCAATGCTTCAGCATCTCTGACAGCTCCTCTACAGTTGAAATTAGCCTGGACGAGCAGCCAGACCTTGAAAAGAGTGGCTGCTTTCTTTGTATTAATCATATGTGGAACAAAGCTGCACACTGAATTTGCAATCTCACTCCCTTTTTCTTGCATCGCTTAATCCCTGCAGTTGGTACACATCTTCCTGCAGAACCCTCTTAGTTTGCTAAACCATATTCAAATAAACCTTCCTCTTGTTTCAGGGAGAACGCGGCTTCATCGGCTACCCAGGGCCCAAGGTATGGTGCAGCCCATGAGCTGTGCATTCATTCTCCAAGTGATGTAGCAATTACCTGTAGTCCTGTGCAGGTTTAGAGCTGCTGTTTGTATTTCTCCCTGACCAGGGTGGACCTGGTGATCGCGGTGTTGCTGGAGGCCCTGGCCCTAAAGGAAACAGAGGCCGCAGAGTAAGTAGGACCATGGTGCCTTCCCTTATGCATGGACAGCCTGGAAGATGTATTCATCTTTTCTAAGCATTAACACATGCTCCTGGGACTTCTCTTTCTTTCTAGGGAAATTCAGGAGAACCTGGGACACCTGGTCAGAAAGGAGAGGTTGGATACCCTGGACCACCTGTAAGTGTTTGTTGCATTGCTGATGGAGCCTCTCACTTCCCCCTTTGAGAGTTTCTTGTTGCTTCCGTGAGAAATGTGGTAGTCCCTGTTGGTGTCAGGAGTTGGAAAACATGTCCATTGCCATCTCCTCCTGATTTCAAGTTGGGCAAATCCCTCCTTTATTCGTCATGGATGTGTCTGTATAAATTCCTAGCTAGCTGTTTATAACTGATAAATATTCACCCATCCTCAAACTGTAATGTACAGCAGAAGGCAAAACCCAATAGACAGGCTCTTATCAGGAATTGGGGTTTCCCCATGGCAAACATGCCACTTCATACTCCTTCTAGGAAGTTCTCAGCTCTTTGTCATTTATTGCCCCACACAGGACATGGTCAATGACCAAATGTGGCTGGCATAGAGCACCCTAGAAAAGACAAGGTGACTTGGCTTGCTTTGCACCTGGAGCATTATAAATGTCCCATTTGGGTTTGACTTCAACTAGGTTTACTTCTCACATGGGGAAAGGTGCTAGGAAACACCTGAAAACAAGCTGGTTTTCCCTTAGCTTCTCCATGAGCCGTGGTTAAGTACAGCGTGGGTACAGGGGGCACACTGAAAATACACATTGCACTCAGTCTCTCTTTATTTCTTTTAAACAGGGACTTAAGGGTGATAAAGGAGAATCCAGAGATGTAAGTGTGGTAGAAGTTCCTTCTTGTACTGAAATGCTCTTTTGTTGCCTGTGTCTCAGGTATCTTTTTTTCCCTTTTCTCTTCCTCTTTCATTTTACTTCCTAAAGCAATGTGCGCTTGTGCGGAACATCAAAGACAAATGCCGTGAGTACATCAGTGCTTTGCTAAATCCCTGTCTCTACCCTTGTGTGCCCTTCATGTTACACAAATGGCACTGACCATGCTCCTTTCTTTCCTTATCTTTCCCACAGCTTGCTGCTATGGTAAGTCATCTTCAACCCCAGTGTGACTGTGTGCCACAATTGCTCTCTCCACGTATGTAGTATGACTGATTTACCCCTGCCGAGGACACGGTCCTCGCACCCTGCCAGCTATCTGGGGCTCTGTTGGTTCCCAACACATGTTTCTGGCAGGTCCCAAGGAGTGCCCTGTCTTCCCAACTGAGCTGGCTTTTGCTATCGACACCTCCTCTGGTGTTGTGAGGGAGGTCTTCAACAGGATGAAGCAAACTGTGCTCAGAGTGGTCAGCAACCTAACCATTGCTGAAAGCAACTGTCCTCGGGGTGCCCGGGTGGCTCTGGTCACCTACAACAGTGAGGTCACCACAGAGATCCGCTTTGCTGATGCTAGGAAGAAATCAAGTCTCCTCCAGCAGATCCAGAACTTCCAGGCGACCCTGACCACCAAGCCACGCAGCCTGGAGACGGCCATGTCCTTTGTGGCCAGGAATACATTCAAGCGTGCCCGAAGCGGCTTTCTCATGAGGAAGGTGGCTGTCTTCTTCAGCAACGGGGACACGAAACCCTCCTCGCAGCTCAACGACGCTGTGCTCAAACTCTACGATGCTGGGGTCATGCCAGTGTTCCTAACCAGCAGACAGGACCCGGTTCTCACCAGAGCTCTGGAGGTTAGGGGTCATGCACCCTTTCTTTCATTTCTGGCTTATGAGCTCAGTCTGGTTTGCTGGGGACATCGACAGCGTTTGCTCCTACAGGCTGTGGGGTGGCTTCTGCAGTCTCTTCAGGTGCTTTGTGCTGAGAACGTGTTGCTGAGCAAACTCACCCAGCAAGAAGCTCTTCCCTGTGAGGGTGCTGAGGCGCTGGCACAGGGTGCTCAGAGAAGCTGTGGCTGCCCCATCCCTGGCAGTGTTCAAGGCCAGGTTGGACACAGGGGCTTGGAGCAAGCTGCTGTAGTGGAAGGTGTCCATGTGGCAGGGGATTGGAACTGGATGGGCTTTAAGGTCCCTTCCAACACAAACCATTCTATGGTTCTAAGTCCATTAGGAGAGAAATTCAAACCCCAGCACATGCTGTGAAAGGCTACTGAGGCTGTGATGATCACTTGTTTCCCAGATCATGAGTCCAGCAAGCCAAGTGTGGTGTGAGGCAGATGACAGTCCCCATAGGGATAAAGGTCTGATGGAAAGGCAGAGGGTGGGAAGTACGCTAGCTTTGCTGGCAGAGGGAGAGTGGACGCACTGAGTTTTAAAACAACAAAAAAAACCCAGATGAGCATGCTGAGCACTGGTTCAAGTGCTTGACCCTTTCCTTGGAGATTTATGTTTCCAAACTGTTCTCACTAACTGGTGTTGGAGGCATTACAGCCCTCCAAATGGGATCCACCAAAAGGAGCGTGCTGAGTAGAGAATCTGTTAGAGTTGTGGATTGCCCTCCCCTGCTCTGAGCTGAAGACAACAGAAGGCAGCATTAATAACACCATGTTTTTCTGTTTGCATCTAACCAGATCAACAACACAGCAGTTGGACATGCAATTGTTCTGCCAACCAGCAGCAGCGAGCTGAATCAAACTATCCAGAGGCTCTTGACTTGTCACGTTTGTCTGGGTAAAGCATCCAATTTCTCCTTTAAGACAGTGCCAAATCCTTCTGGTCACGCAGCAGTCAGTTGTCAGTGGTGCCGAAGGGAAGCCCAGTTGGGAGTCAGCTCTTTTGCTGCTGAAGATGAGGGATTCATATTCTTAGGCTTAACAGGAGGCACTGGCATTGTGAATGAGGCTTGCTGGGCGTTCTCCTCTTTGTAAAGAGAAGCTCCTTGTTTTGGCTGGTTCCCAGTTTTACAGCCAAAATAGCAATAGCTAAATGCTATAAAATATGGCCTTCTGCCACTTATGACAGAGTACTGCAAGGATCCCTTTGGACAAAGGAGCATGTAAAAATAGTAAGTGCATACTTAAGTGTTTTTCAGGATGAAATGACTTGGTCAAGTAATGGACCAGTGAATGGTCAAGGCTTGATAGCATTTCATATGACACAAGATTTTGTACAATGACAAGAGAGGTTTATCTTTAGCTCCTCTGGGTTAAACCTATTCTTTTTCTTCCCTAGATGTGTGTGACCCTGATCCCGTCTGTGGTTATGGTAGTCGGAGACCTGTATTCAGAGACAGAAGGGCAGCTCCAACAGATATAGACACTGACATAGCCTTCATCATGGATAGCTCAGAGTCCACCACCCCTCTGCAGTTCAATGAGATGAAGAAGTACATTGCCCACCTTGTAAGTAACCTGGAAATCAGCTCTGAACCAAAAGTATCTCAGCACCATGCAAGAGTGGCAGTTCTCCAGCAAGCTCCTTATGAATATGAAACCAACTCAAGCTTCCCACCAGTAAAAACTGAGTTTTCACTTACTGATTATGGGTCCAAAGAGAAGATCATCAATTACCTGCACAACCAAATGACCCAGCTCCATGGCACAAAGGCTATAGGAAGTGCAATTGAACACACAATGGCTCATGTTTTTGAAAGTGCACCAAACCCTCGGGACATAAAAGTCATAGTTCTGATGATGACTGGAAAAGTGAATCAACAAGAGCTTGAGTACCTGCAGAAGGTTGTTACCGGTGCAAAATGCAAAGGGTACTTCTTTGTTGTCTTTGGCATTGGCAGGAAGGTGGATGTTAAGAATGTCTATAGCCTTGCTAGTGAGCCAAATGATGTGTTCTTCAAATTGGTCGATAAACCAGGAGAGCTTCATGAGGAGCCCTTAATGCGCTTTGGGAGACTGCTGCCTTCTTTCATTAGAAGTAAGTATCGCATCCTGCAGCCAAAGTGTTATGGAAGGGGCAACATGTGACTTCAGAGGGGTTGATCTGCCAGGTTTGGTCTACCTGCCTGGTTGGGTGGGCTCTGGCTTGACCATCTCTTTGGGCAGTGGGTCCCATGAAGTTAAGTCTCTTTTTATATGCTCTGTACTGTTTGGTCTGTTGCTGCTCATAGGTCTGTTTAGTTGAGTATGCCTGGGTTTTGTTTGCTGTTGACTTCCTAGCCCATCCTATGCAGTCTGCTGGCCTGCCAAGTAGCGCGTGCAGTTCTGTCTTGTTTGACTTAATCCTGCTTGGCTTGCCAGTCACATCTGCAACATGTCCCATAGGTCGGGTCCTGCTGGGGCTCTTGGTCCTCTGCAGCCGGCCAGCGCTCCCCCTGCGCTCCCTGAACGCCCAAGAAATCTTTCTTCCCAACTTCAGCATATGTGTCATGTCTAGCAGACATCTGGATGGCTCAGGCTGAGATCAGGAGCTGCTCTATGCAGATTTAGAGACCAGATGAACAGGGTATTTTGCTCAGGGACAAACAATGCTGCTGTGTTTGGGATTGTGCCTAGAAAACTTGCATCTTGGCTTAGCTAGAAAGCCCAGGCTGGATCTCCAGCTACAGCCAACTGCTAGAGATCCTACATAGACCTGGCCAGCAAGGACAAGACTTGGGCCTTTATTAAGAAAGCTAGTCTTACCAAAAAAAAGCCCTGAAAACCAGTATACTGCAGTAATAACCCCCAGATTCAGGAATAAGAAGGAAGCCTGAGCACATCTTTCCCTGGAATAAATGTTTGGGTTTTCTCAGTTTGCTTTTTCCATTTACTGCTTAGAGGGGTCTTGAAAACATTGATATTAAGTCTGTGGTTGACAGTGCCTGGTTGTACCAAGCTGTTCACATGTGACATGCATACACCCTTTCGTATCTTGTAGTTACTGCTCTCATGTTTGTAAACTGGAAAAAGAGTTGTTATTATAACAATTGGCCTCCCAGGTCAGGATGCTTCAATAGCTACACCAAACATATTCCATAGCTGTTATCAGAGAAAGCAGGAAGAGAAGAGCTGTTTCCTTTAGAAATAAATAAATGGAGAAATAGATGTAATGTTGTATGGTAGGTAACCAATATGCTCAACATCAGTGTTTAATGACATCCTCTCTCTGTGTCTAGGTGACTTTGCTTTCTACCTATCCCCAGAGCTGAGGAAACAGTGTGAGTGGCTCCAGAATGATCAACAAGCCAAGAGCCAGAGCCCTGGGCACACTGGGCAGAGAGCAGTGTAAGCAGTGATTTGTCTCCTAGAGAATGAGCTTTTCCTAACTCCTGTCTGGGAAAGTAAGGTATAGAAAGGTAGACAAGTACACATATCATTTCAAGTTTGGGCTAAATTCTATATTTAGATATATAGTACAGAGGATATGAAGGAGGTATATGCTACTGTCATTGTGTAGGTCAGGAATTCCAGAAATGGCTATTATTTGGGGATTTTTCCACTCAATGAGCTGTTTTCAGAGGCTGGGCTGCCCTGGACTACCTGATATACAGGATCCATCATAGAATGGTTTCTAAACAGAAGAGGAAGCTCATATTGTCAAGATGAATTCATTGCTGGCACAAAGCTCTCCTGGATTTAGGAGGTGAAGCCCCTGGAAATCAGGCATGCTACAGATCTACTGAATTCACTCTTACGTGTGTCCAGTTGATGTACAGGCAGATTTCTGCCCCAAGTGATAGGTATTTTTCATTGCTCAGCTGTGGGCACATCTAAAGCTGACATAGACTACTGACCTCAGGAGTTAAGGGGATGGTGGGTCTGTTCTTGCTACTGGTTTCTATGTCAAATCCTCTCCAGTTCCAAAATTCTGCTTTAAACAAGGGAGTGTTAAAAAGCTATAGCAGCTGCTTGTGCTTTCACAGGTACGTGGCACCCAATGTGACCGTGAGCCGGACCCCCAGTGCCAGCAGCACCACGGCCAGTGTGAGCATCAAGCCTGCTGCAGGCACCAGTACCCACACCAGAACCACCACTGCCAGCACCACAGCCCAGAGCAGAGCCACTGACCAGGCCCCAGCCAGTGCTGTGGTCCCGGTGAATGCCACCATCACCATGGTCCAGGCAAGCACCACTGCCCATGCCAAAGTCTCTGGCCGTGCCACTGCCAACTCCACAGCGGCTGTGTCAGGAGGCAGGAGAAGACAAGGTACGTGGAAGGCTCTCCCCACAAGAGCTGTGCCTCTGGTCTCTACCATGGCGGGTTGTGGCTTCTCATCCTCTCAGAGAGGATTATTCCTATGGGAAATCTCACGGAGAGGCCAGATTTCGTGCTGTAAGTGCAAACCTGGAAACCTGCTCTTGGCAGGGGGGCTAAGGCTTTGTCAATGTGTGGTGAGGATTTTGTGCAAAACCAGGTGGGAGATGTTCTGCTGTGAGCAAAACACATCTAAATCTGACAGCGTTCAAGGCCAGGTTGGACAGGACCTGAGCAACCTGGTCTATGGGAAGGTGTCCCTGCCTGTGGCAGGGGGGTAGGAGCCTTTCCAACCCAAACCATTCTGTGAGTTATGGGACAATCCATCATCTGTTGCTCAGCTCAATAGTACGGTGACAGACCACACAGACCATCCTACTGCTTTCTATATTTTCCTTGTACCATTACAGCCTTGGCTAAATTTTGCTGTTTATGGTGGTTCATACCATGGTATTGTTTGAATTCTGTGACAGCTAATATAAATAGTTCAGTTAGGTCTCCACACTGTTTCAGTGGTGAACTACTTGAGAATGCTAGAAATCTTTCATGTGAGCATAGCTCGTGTAAAGGGGTTTTCCCATGTGTTTTCACCAGTCAGTGAATGCATGTCCCCATGTAAATAAATAGAAAGCAATAAATAAGAGCAGTCAACTTTGTTGGGTTGCATATTTGAGACAGAGAAGTCAGAACCTGGCTTGCATACACCACAACTGCCCATAGACAGGTTTGTTTGCTGTGGACTTGGAAGGAGATCTTGCAGCACTGAGGCACCTCTCCCCTGAGATCTTTCCTCTTCAAGTCTTTGCTTAATGTTTCTCCTTGCTTTACAGCAAAGAGCCACGACATCCAGATCACCAATGTCACTGAGACCAGTGCCAGGCTGCGCTGGGCCAGCCCTGAGCCACACAGTGCCTACACGTTTGAAATCTCCATCACTACTGCACATGACCAGTCACTGGTGCAGAACCAAAACCTGACGGGCACTGAGCATATCATCCAAGGCCTCAAGAGTGGACAGAAATACCTTGTCGTCGTTACTGGCTACCAGAAATCCCAACCCAAAGTGACGTACACAGGGACATTCAGCACAAGTGAGTATCTCCTGAGGAAAAGGTGTACCTGTGTTTCATTAAATGGACACAACAAAATGGGAAAAGTCCCCACTTAAGTGATGGGCAATTGGTTGGGACCAACAGTCAGAGCTGTGGCAATGCTCAGCTGTGTCACTGCAGGTCCTGCATCCCCCAGACCAGCAGCCAGAGCTGGTTGTTAAATGCAGCAGATGTGCTGCTTTACAACATGAGAGTTGACACTTTAGTGGTGTCAAACACAGGCTATGGGAGAAGTAAAGCTGGTCTGAGAGTGGGGTTTGTCTTATTATGTGTGCAGGAAGCTTTGCAAATTGGGTCTTGGTGGGGGCCACATGGCACTGCTGTAAGTAATAGTAAGAGTCAAATTGGGTTAACACAAACCAAATCCAGTCCAGCCTGATTGCACAATAAGCAAGCAAAGCTTCCTTTCCAATCACCATTTCTGTAGACAACTGTCTACTTCACATATGATATTATAGAAAAAAAACAACCCAAAAAGACAAATAAGAGATTAAATGGAGAATTTAGTCTTTTGGGTACTCAAGCTCCACTTGTCCAGATCACACGTAAACCTCACCAAACACATTGGCATGGCCAAAAGTTGCTGTGTAAGACACAGCCAAGTTGTTTGGTTGAGTATTTTTTTTTACTCTGGTTTGGCCCAAGTGTGGTTTGGCTTGGTGCTGTGGAGAAGTTTGCACTGGTCCTGCCAGTGCTGGCATCTCAGAGCCAATTTCAGTGCCTGTGAAGAGCCTTTCCATTAGCTTCAGTGGGTTTGGATCAGGTCTGAAGTCTCTTACCTTCAAGAGCAATAAATATGCCCACAAAAATGTTGAGAAAAGACATCAGTGTGTGTGGAAGTAATGTTTTCATGTGCTGAGTTGGAGCTCTCAATGCCCAGGGAAGCTGCATTCCCACAGAGTAAATCTAGCACAGGAACAAGTGGGGTAGGCACTCTGTCTGTCAGCTGTGACCTAAATGCTGGGTAGGACTGCCCCCCCACCTCACACCCATACTCTTGCCAGAAAAAAGCAAATCCAACCCCTCCTGTGGCTGCAGCCCCCTCCCATCCCCATGGACAGTAAGCCACAGGTTTTCCTGAGGATGCAATAGGCTGCAGCTGCGTGGAACATGGTGCAGTATGAACCATGTTCTCCTTTCTGTCACAAGTGACAATCCTCAGCAGCATAGTTCCTAGAGGGATGTCAGGCCATGATGGGGAGGAGTTGGAGAGGCATGCAATGCATGAACAGTCCTTGAGGGCTGCAGGGGAACAAGAGAAGGTCCACCATGGACTATTTGCTCCCTTAGAGAATGCCACCTGTTTTCTGCCATCTCTAAGGCCAGACGAGCAAAGCTAAACTAGCTACAGAGAGGCTGTGCCCAGCTCCTTTGAAGCCTCTCCACAGCAGCATGCTTTGGGGTGAGTGGGAGCCCTGAGAATGCTTCTTTGCAGTCACCCCTGAGGATGAGCCCAACTGCACAGCAGAGCTGCTGGCTGGGGTCATTAAGCCAGTTGCCTCTAATAAACACCTCTGCATTGTATGTGCTGGGGTAAACAGCTCCAGACCTGACTCCTGCAGCCTGTGTGTGCCCTGTGCTGGAGCTGGGGCCAGTGGGTTTGGTTATGGCTGTGCCAAAGGCACTGCCACAAATCACCTTTTCCTTGGCTGACCCATCTGCTTCTGCCCCACAGAGACCCCAGCACAACCGAAGGTGTCCATGGCCAACATGATGCTCAACACGGAGCCACTGGAAGGTCCTGAGAGTTGTGAGTATGGGCAATAATGGGAGCACTTGGCTGGGGGACCTCTGCCAGGACCCCACTTGCACTCATCTTTCCCTTGCCTGCTTCTAAACCCAGAGCCCACATATCATAACAGAGATGACATTCCTGGTCATGCAGGTCTGAACCCTCTGTTTGGGTCTCTGACACATGCTGGATCCAGAGTCCTTTGAAATTCCTGTGAGCTTCATGAGGGATGCAAACTGGGTCCTGTTTCCACCACAGGGATGGGAGATGAGCCAGGACCCAACCACTGGCTACTCTGCAGGGACAAGCTGTGCTCCATGGCCTCCTCAGCATGTGTGGATTCAGAACATCCCCTGATAGTTGCTCCCTCTCTCCCCACTTGGGGTGAAGAATAGGTCTTGGCTCCTTGGTGTAACACACAGCTCCCAACAAGGGTTTGACCAGAGGCAGGGATCACAGGGAGCCAGTGTCAAACATCTGCATAAATCTGGCTAACCAGAGGTAAACCCTCCAGTTTCACCTCTCTGCCCATCTCCTCTTTCTCTGCCACTAGTGGTAAGAGAAAACACCACCTTACTAAGTGGTAAGGTAGTGCCACTATCTCGTGAACTGCCAAATGAGCAAGATGTCAGTTCCCACTGTGTTGTTAATCCCGTCAACCTATGTTAACAACCCATAATCACCATACATGTTAATATGTCATCTCGCTGCTTTTATTGGCATCTTACATTAGCATTACACTCATTGTACCATAAGTGCCAGACTGCAACCCTTCTTCCAAGGCTCTGGAAGAGCTCTCAGCCTTCATGAAGCTAGCACAGCCCTGTTGCAGGCACCAGCTACAGATCTGGCATCCAGAACTCATCCCTGAATCATCAGTCTTAAGTTTTTCTTTAAGCATTGCACTTGCACTGTAGCTAATTTTTCTCTGAGGGGATGTGAGAGCTCAGGGAGCTGCTGCTGCTTAATGCCTTCACCCAGCAAGAGCTGCAAAGCTGCTGTTAGGGTATGGCTGCTCATGCTGAAAAGGATGAGCATGGACCTCATGTCTGACTGGTGCTACCCCTGGAGCTTGGTACAATGGATGGCTTGAGGGCTTGTGCTCAGCAGTGACCATCTCATTTCTGCCTTGCTGCATGTCCCATCCCACCCTTCCCATGTGTTCCCAATGGTTTGGTCTTTCTCCTTGACACTGATATCCCCTGGGAAGCCTTCACCTGGCTTGTCCTCACCAGGTGAAATGCATTCCCATGGCTTTAACCCCTTGTGTGCCAGTCCTTTGCAAACAAGGTGTGTTTAGGTCTGAAGGAAAGTGAATGTGCTCTGTGCTTAGTCTGTGCTTTGATGCAGACCTCTCAATCTCAGCTACTGTTGATCCACTTGCAGCAAAAGTCTCTGCCTGAGGATTTATGGCACATGTCAATCTGGGGGATGCATTCCCAGGGAATGCTAATCCAAAGCTTTTCAACAGGCTGAAGACATTGAAGAGGGCAGGGATTTGGGATGGGTTGTTCAGCTCAGTTTGCTGTATTCTTCTGTACAACGGGAGAGACTCATGCGTAAATATTCTGATGGACCTTGGAGGAAGTCCCGAAATCCACCCTCCTTACATAGGCGAAGCAGCTGCTCATATGGGTGGCCTATCTCTGCTAATGAAAGCTCTGGAATTTGGGCCTAAATTATCATTTCTGTACAGGAAAGGAATTTATGTTCAAATCCTCATCAAGCCTTAAAGAGTCCCAAGTGTGGCTTCGCCTTGAAAGATAAACTAAACATGCTTAAGGATTCGGAGTTACTGCCAAGACAAATGGCTTTGAAAATATGTGGGAGGAGTTGTGTGAGGGTCTGATCCCATGTGCACCAGCAGGGAGTAAGGGGCTCTTGACACCCTGGTCCATGGACCTGGGGCTTGGATGCACAAGGAAGTCAAGAGTGGGGAGACTCAAGCTAGAGGATAGGGAAGGTGTGCACTTAGCAAGAGGAATCACACCAAGGAAATGCCACCAGTCTTGTACCAGGCTTTTGTTCCTTTCAATCTCTTTGCTTTTTCAGCTTTTAACCCTCTGAGAGTCACTCACCCTTTGCACCTTTTGACATGCAGATTGGCCAGACCCTTGCTTGCTGGACTTTGACATGGGCATGCAGTGCAAGGACTATCAGATTGTGTGGTTCTTTGACTACAAAAACAAGATCTGCAGCCAGGGTTGGTATGGTGGCTGCGGTGGTAATGCAAATAGATTTGAGGCCGAAGCTGAGTGCATTAGCAAATGCTTAAAACCATGTAAGTACCACATGGGAATGAATCCTTTTGTATTTGATCTATTGTCAAATGATGTTCAGATCAGAAAGAAAACAGCTTTAACATCCAAACCCATGCACTTTTTCCTCCAACAGCAGCAGAGAAAGCCATGCAGCAGCCACCTCTTGAGAAAAGATTATCGTCAGGTAACACTCAAACCCCTCACTTATCACAAACCAAAGCAAATCCATTATTTCACCTAGACCATTTCATAGCATGCATCCACTTGTGTCCAATACAAGATCACCAGTAGCACAGACTTGGTTTGCATTTGTTCCGTGACATGACCATGCCCTACCATCTGCTTTGCATGATGAAGTCCCATGGCATGCATGTTGTCCCACCACAACACACTGTGTTTGCACAACCAGAGTGCAAACTGCAGCAGAATTGGTGCTTTGTGAAAGATTCGTATTTCATGAGAAGGGTGAGGTGGCTGAACTGGTCCCAGAGCAGTTCCTATTATTGTTGCATGAGCACTCAATGCCACCATTCTGCAGTATGTCTTTGTTGAGATGTCAGACTTGCACACGTTTCCCTGCATGTAACCAAACACTTGATGTAGAATCACTCCCTTGTTCTTGGGTCTCATGTGCGGATGTCCTTTTTTGCACCAGAAATGGAAAATCCAAGTTGAGAGAGGAACCCCCAGGGAAGGGTCAGTGTTCTCCTCAGGGAGATTCTGAGAGCAAGGGCTTATGTTTGCACGCTGGGAGACCTGATGGAATTAGAGCCTTGAATTCACCTGTGTTGGTTCAGCAAGGGTTGGGATGGAAACTTAACCCTAGCAAAGCCTTGCTACCAGAGCAGCCTCTCCTCCTTTTCAGGGTCTTTTGCAGAGATGGGAGGGAAATCCAGGAGTGAAGCAAGGGCTGGTACATAATGGCAGAACTCTAATCCTCACAGGGACATGACAGGGCTTGAAAAGGCAAATGAAGGACCCCTCCCATCCATTTGGTTTTCTCAGGTATATTTTAGGCTCCTTAGATTGGACTCAGCAGCTTCTGCTACTGGCAGTGATGCACCCTGAGTCCAGCTGTGGGTGCCCCTGCAGAATCATGCAGGGAACCAATGAGAAGGCCACCACCAGCCATGGGAAGATGCCTAGGGTGGCAGCTGCCTGCAAAAGGACATTGCAAGGTACCTCTGGGATGCAGACAGACACCATGGACAAAGATCCATCGGATGCAGCTGGGGGAAGCAGTGTATGGCTTGTGCAGAAATCAGTCCAGAGTTGGGGTTTATCCTCACGGAGCAGGGAAACCTCTCCGATGCGGTTTTCTCCAGAGCGCACGTGTTTCTGTCAGCCCCATCCCATGGACCAGCCCTTCCTGATCATTGTCACATGCCTCGATGCTGGTTCCAGCAACTGCTGTTCAGACTTAAGTGAAATTTCATGAACTTGGCACCATTCTGCCCTGGGCAGATAGTCAAGAAAAGCAAGTGAGGGGCCCTGGAGGGATGCTTGTGTCTCTGCCTGCCCTGCTCTATTTACTGCTTCTTTCTCTTTTTGTCTTCTGCAAAAGCCACCAGACCCACCTCCCATTTGAAGCCTTTTAAATGCTGTGAAAGCCTTTCACTATTGAATTTTATACAAATAGATAGATATATATACATACATTTTTCTTTCCCGTGACTGAATTAACTGCTAGTGCAACTGAGGCACTAGCCCGGCCTCAGGCTAGATTTAAAGTCCAGGCACTTTTTCTTCATGGGATGAATTAAAACCCTGGCTTATAGTGGCTGTCCCCGTCTTTTGAAGCTGATGGAGACAGTCACAATGTAAAAACACATTTGAGCTGTGAAGTTTATTCTTTCCACTCAGCTCTTTGACATTTTTTGGATAAGCTTTTATTTCATTTATTGTGTTTTGGGCTTGGTTATTTGGGTTTTTTTTGGGGGGAGGTTTTAGTTCAAATGCCATCCAGGGGTTCACCCAGAGGAGTTACTGGATGGTGCTTGATGCTGCTGTGCAAATGAAGGTTGGCACCAGGCACTTGAGCAGGCAAACTGAAGGCTGTAATTCAAGTCAGTTTTCAGATTCTGTGATTTCAAATTCCATATTTGAAAACAGAAATACAAGAAAGAAATCCTGCTTCCAAAAGGTGGTTTTAGAGCCGGACAGTGAGCAGGAGGATCCCTTCGGACAGGTCTCCTCCCTCAGAAAGGATGCATTCCCAGCTCCTCCTCTCTAAAGAGTCAAAGGGTCGCAGCGTTGTTCTAGCAGCATCTGTTCAGTCACAGCAAGGAGGCATTCCTGCATGCAGGAGAGGGAAAGGTGCTGTTAAAATGAGTGGTCAGAAAGGGTTTGGATGCTTGGCGGGCTCTACCCAGAAGCATATGTGTGTGACTGGGCTGTGAGGTCTCTGACACCATCCGGGCATTTCCATGCCTGTCCTGGGAGCCCTCTGCCTTGCTGCAGTGATCCTGGGCTCGGGGCAGCTTCCCCAACAACCACTATTTCCTTTAAAGCACGCCTGCCACCAGCGCTTTGGTGTTGCCCAGGGCCCACAGCCAGACCTGCTTTCTAGCTGGGATTGCAGGGATAATCTTCTGTGCCTGTTTCCTGTGGAAACTTTACAAGGGTTGAGGCTGCCTTGGCTTTCATCAGGCCCAGAGAAACTTGCTGGCAAGCAAACCCTTCCATATATTCACCCTGTATCACTATATTCTTCCCTATATTCACCTGTGGGTATCTTGGGGCTCTGTTTCTGGTAGTACAGAGACCTGGTGAGGTCTCTCAGCCCCCTGCAATTACTGCCTGATTGCTTTTGACTGTTGCTTGGGATGGGCAGAATCACAGAAAGGTGAATATGAAGTTGTTATCTCACAAAATCCTGCCTTCACATTGAGGGGTCCAAGGGTCACAGCTGGTTCAGGCACCTTTGCTGTCACCAAAGAGCTATTTTTGGGTGCCCTGTATGATTACAAGGGCTTTTCACCTTTTAAGACAAGTCCTTTTGTTACCTTGATTTCTGGCACCTGGTTTGCAATGGGCATGACCCTAAGAGAAGATGGTCAGAAGGTAACTTTAAGGCTTGATTCCGCCTGCAGTCACTGCTGGTGTGCTTTGTATGCAGTGACCTAGAAAAGAAGGTGATAAAGGAATTTATTTTATTTTAATGAATTAAAAAAGGGGCTCAAGTTGCAAATACCTTCCCATGAGAGCAACTCCACACTTTGCCTTCTGTTGCTTGTTCTGCTTTACTGAATTACTGGTTTGACTCCTGGTTTAGATATCCACTCATTCCCAGGTCTGGTGGTTCAGGGCTGGTGACCTCAAAGGAAAGACTTTCTGCAAACAAAGAGATGGGATTTAGTCACAGGAGATGTGCAGAGTCCATGCTGTGGTTGCCCTTTCTGAGCCTGTATGCCAGCCCTGCTTGCAGGCATTGCTCTGACACGTGGATACTTTCAGAGAGGCCATGTTTCATCAGGAGCGTTGTTGCTGATGACTTCTCCTGCTTTTACCCACAGTCATGGACATCTGCCGGCTGCAAAAGGATGAGGGGACCTGCAGGAACTTTGTGCTCAAGTGGTACTATGACCCTGCGACCAAGAGCTGTGCCCGGTTCTGGTACGGTGGCTGTGGAGGCAACGACAACAGATTCAACACACAGAAAGAATGTGAAAAGTTCTGTGTCCCTGGTAAGCAGCAGACGTGCAGCTGGGGAGGGCTCGGCCATGTCTCCGGGCTAGTGGAAGGTGACTCTGCCTGTGACAGGGGGCTGTATCTGGGTGACCTTTAAGGTCTTTCCCAGCCCCACTCAGTCTGTGATGCTGTGATTTACAGCCCAGTGCATGACTGCAGTGAGCTTGCTTGTGGTGCTCTGGGTTCCATAGCAAGTCCTGGCAATGAGCTCATTTCCCTTCCCTTAGTATCCGGCATCTCCTTATGCGTGGAGTAACCACATTTATTTTCTCTTTCTTCATCAAACCCTTTCAGGTAACATCAGCCCTGGTGTGGTGATGACAATAGGAACATAGAGCCAGAGACCTGTCAACACATACCTCTGAGACAGCCAGAAGCATCGGCCGTTCCCACCCTATCCCTCTAGAAGCTAAGGGTATAGACTACCTTGCACTGTGCTATTTCATGCTTTTACTTCCAAGCAAACCTCGAAGAAAGCATTTTGCTTCATGACCCATCAATATGGTGCTAAACTGTTTGTGGACTGAGTGCTACATGTGTCCAGGTTATATTGTATAGCTTCAACATTACCAAACATTTACTCAATTGCAGATGGTTCTTGTCTCTCACTGTGTCTCTAAATTCCCCTTTCTCCTCAATTCCAGCCATCAGCCTTTCTCAGGCATCATAAAACTGAGACAAAAAGAAGACGACCATTATAACAATTTCACTGCCACTGTTACCTGCTTGCTTTTACTGTTCTCATAACGGAGTGTAATGTTACAGGGAAGCCCTCATGTAAGAGAGAAGCTGATTCTGATAAACAAGCACTTCCGTTTTCAATTCTTCCTTGGGTTCTGGTTTGGTTTTTTCTCCTTTTGCTGGATTTTGTTCCAGGCCGGATCTCCTGTAACAACCGTGGCCAACCAGACCAGTAAGGAAAAGGCAGCAAGGTTTCCAAATGCAAATGCACTGCTGGGACCAAGGCCTCAGTTAGCAACTTTTCAGTTGTGGTGTAGGATGCTTCTGGCACCCTTCTGATGTCTGTGTTTTATAAAACACAAAGCAAAGCGATGGGGAGGGGGGCAGAGGCTGGGGGGTGTTAGTTATTTTTATTTTGGAATCAGGAGTCTATACAAGAACTTTTGAATAAAGTCTAATGAAGGTTTTGAGAAACTCGTGGGTTTGTCTTTGTGGGCATCAGTGGAGGCATTTTCCAAGGCCTGGGAAGCATTTTAATAGAGGGAAATCCCACTGGCCCTTAAAGGAAGGATAGATGAAGCATGGATGGATACTCAGGGGAACATCACCGAGGTGGTGCTGGTAATAGGGGATTTTCCAGTTTAGAAAGAGGTGGAAACTGAGTTGTCTTGGTTGTGAAATCTCTATCAGTTTAAAGCCATTAATAACACCATCTACAAGATAGATAAAGCTGTCTGGGTCCCTCAGGTCCACTTGGGAAGCTGCCCTGTTTATTTGACACCACCTCTGAGCTTCGTTAAAAAAAGAGGGGAATAGGTAACTTTTATATATTATTGTAATTGGATCTTGCAATGGCTGCACCCAGCTACAGCTGCTCGGGCGGCAGAGCCTGCCCTGCACTGCATTGTGCACAGGGCATGGCCCGGTCCTCCCTTTGGTTGCTTTCACGGGGTGTAAAAGCTGCGTGTGGGTTAACGCACCCCGCGAGGCGCCCTCTCCCGCAGCTCCGCAGCCCCGGAGCGGTGTCCCCAGTGCCCGTTTGCCGGGGCAGCGGCTCCCAACGGGCCGCTGCAGCCGCCGCCTCTCCCGCGCCTTTCGCGGTAGCGCCTTGCACTGGGCCCGGGGGCAGCGGCCGCGGGCACAGCAGCTCCGACCGGCGCCGAGAGCGCCAGGATCCGATCCCGGCCCCTGTCACCGGCCCCCGTCCTCGGTGCGTGTTTTCCTGAGGGTGAGTTAGCTCTGGACAAACAGTTCCCATCCTCGCACAAAAGTGTTCCTTTGCAGCATCCAGGGGCTTGGAGCACCCTGCCCCACTGGAAAGTGTCCCTGCCTGTGGCAGGGGTTAGAACTAGATGAGCTTTAACGTCCTTTCCAACACAAACCAGCCTGGGATTCTTTGATTCTATGAAATGCAGACACTGTGTTGATGAACTCGAGATAGATGTAGTGGATGTTTGCGTGTCTTTTAAGCAGGCCTTCTTATGCAGACACCCTATCAAAAGCTCCTGCAGCAAAAAATACCGTTCACTTTCTTTCAAAGGTACAGCATCAGTCTTCCCCCCCAGTTCCTTGCCCCCTCACTTGAGAAGGAGATAGTAAAGATGCAAAAGCAGTGATGCCAGGAAGGTCTGACCATCGATACAGACATTATGGGTGGGTTATGGTTGCCTCCATCTAGGTGATGTGTCATTTCAGAAACCTTTGGGCACCAGTTACACAGTGCATGTGGGGTCTCCTTAACCTTTAACGTGCCTTCCAACCCCACACAGGTGCTGTTAAGCGCCTTGACTTGCAACGGGAGCTCTCATTTAGGTAAAGGGGACCACACCTAATTGCAGGTAGGGATGCAGGCTTTGTAGTTTCTTCTGGGCAACCTTACTGTGAAATACTCCATGAGAAGGGTCATTGGTAAAATAAGGGCTGGTGGCTCTGCTGATGGGACAGAATTAGTGTTAGATCTTGAGGACAAAGCGTTAAGTCCAAGACTTGCTTGGACTTTATGCAGGTCCAGGACAGGATCAACCCAATCTACGTCAGCCCTGCAAGTGTTTGTCTACCCTGTTCCCAGGAGACTCCAGTGACTGAGGCCAATGCTGTAATTGCTCTCAAGGGTCACACTGGGCAGCCTCTGGGACAAACTATTACATGGTTTTCCATAGCCAGTCTCAAATCTCATTTGCTTTAACAGAAACGCAGAGTGCTTTGGAGGAACATGCTGCCCCTGGATGCCAGTGAGGTGTGAGGCCGCTGGTGAGAACTACAGGCTTCAATACCAGAGCAGAGACATCAATAACCTTTTATGATACTGACGGTATCATAAAAATGAAGAGTGGGACATGTAGCAGAATGAGGCATTGCAGCCAGACCCTTACATTTACGATACTGCCAGCATTTAATGTCTGATTAGCTTCTCTTCATGCTGTAGGTTTGCATTGAAATATAACCTTCTTGGGCAATCTTTGCACGGAGAGGCAAAATGGCTCTGACACATTTTATTAGCCAGTGTTAAATTTATTCCATCAGTGAAAGAAGCCAGTCTGAAAGCATATGGATGTACACATGTACCTGCCGAGCTGTTCTGTTAAAGCAGGGTTTCCAGAGGTGCCACACCAAAGCAATGCCCTACACCACAACCGCTGACATTGCAAGGTCGAGAGTTTAAGGAAAAGGATGTTGTCCATGCCAGGTGTTCCTGGAAATCAGGATTGTGTCCAAGTGCTTCAGCAGAGATGCAGATAAACTTGAAGCAGCTAATTCTGGAGGAAAGGATCCTCCGATACCTGAGACATACATGTGGACACTCCCTGAGCCACAGGTCTTCTATGTGGCCATTACCCTGCCCTTCATTACTCTCCTTGCTTTAGCCTCTTGCTTGTGAGATGGAAAGAATACATCTCCCAACCCTAAAGTCATTAAACCTCTGAGTAACAAGGAGCTGAGAAGCTGAGGTGAGGGCATTTGGAAGATGTTACATTTTGTAGGTGCTCATTTGCTTTCTGCCTATGATGTGTTAGAGCCCCTGTGCTCCCATAGGTGGTCACTCCCAGGGAGCAGCCTTTCCCAGGGAGCAAGCACCATTCACACGAGCTGATGTGAGTGCTCCACTGCAGACATGCTTCCCACCAACACCAGCATCCCCGATGGCTTTAAAGCTTGCCATCATTTTAACCCCATGGTAACTCTCCAGCCCTTGCCCTTTCCCAGCAGTGGGGGCTGCTCACAAAATGGCAGCAGGCAGCTTGCCAAAGCGCAGCCTTTTGCAACAGCAAATCCACGGCTGAGTTGGACGTGGCAGAGCCTGCAAGGAGCCGGGCCTGGGCTCCAGCTGCACGGTGATTTATGAGACAGCAGCAGCGGGTCTGTACCTCAGTCAAACAGAGCAGATCTGAACCAGATGTTTAACCTTTATCTTCATTGTGGGGACGGAGGAGCAGGCAGGGGAGAGAGGAACGGTCGAGTTTCCATGAGCTGCAGCTCCAATGCCTTCCAAAGTCAGCTCATAAAGAAAAATGAGCCCTATCGGCCAGGAAACTTTGCTTTGGTGAACTATATGTTTTGTTTCGACCTTTGCTGCTATAGCGACTGGGCCGAAATAGAAGTGCAGCCAGCTGTGATGACCTCACTGTATGCCTCTAGTAACATCTGACATTACAAAGGTAGAGCCAGTGCAGATGGTTGAAGATTTGCACATAGGCTCTGCTCTGGTGAGAGTCCACTTGCAGCACTGTGTGCAGTTCTGGTGTCCACAGCGTAAGAAGGACATGGAGCTGCTGGAGCAAGTCCAGAGGAGGCCACGAGGATGAGCAGGGTCTGGAGCATTTCCTGCATGAAGACAGGCTGAGAACATCGGGGCTGTTCAGCCTGGAGAAGAGAAGCTGTGTGGAGTTCACTGCTGCTTCTCTACTCCATTCTTAGAGCATCCTTGTATTTACTGAAGGTTTAACTGCAGCGCATGTCGATCTTGGGCAACAGCATTACCACTTAGTGTCTAGCAACTAAAAGCTTAACCAAGTGCCATTTGGACGGGACAGTTATACATGCTTACTCACTGCTCACACATTTTCCCCCAGATATCTGGCAATTTCTGTGGCAAGAGCTGTTTTCTGAGTAAAAGGTGATAAATGGCTCAAAAGAGTTTTGCAGCAGGAGGATTAAACACAGCAAGCCCGACATTTCCCATTAACCCACAGCTCTGCTGCCCTCCTGGCACTGCCTTTTGCCCCTGTTCATTTTTGTAAGGCTTCTAGAAATGAGTGACGACCTTGGGAAAGGCTGAGAGCTTGACAGCCTGCTCCTGCCCTGGGTGCTGGGTCCCTGCACAGCTCACTAGGGGAAGCATCCAGCTGCCTGGACTCTGGGGCCTGCAGGGGTGGATATTAATGGGACAGTTTGACACACAGCACAAAGCTGCCAGATCCTGGAGCCGTTTCCAACAGAATGACTCAAAATCCCCACCAACACCGGCTGTATCCTCAGATTCCTTCTCTTGCTCCATTCCTTCTCCATCCCCCAGCTGGGATACAGACCAGGGGCAAAAGCACCACAGCTGTGCCTCGTCCTTTATGCCACCACAGCAATGGGTGCAAGTGGTCCCAGACTGGCTCCTTACTGAACTTAGATAGTTTATTTCATGCTATTTCTCCCCCAGGATGGAAGCAGCCATGGGAGAAGGCAGAGGGGTACCTCCAAAGCAACCTAGAAGCTGTACCCTTGTCTTCATCCCTAAAAGCCTGCGTATGCGGAGCAGGTTGTAGGTTTCGATCCGGGACTCAAAGCAGCAAGCTGTCCAACAGGGACCCTAACAATTCAGATGGTAACTTGAAAAACCCCAGTGGATGAGCCCACAAGGTCTCTGAGAACAGCAGCAACTCATTACGCACTGGCGTGGCACAAACCGAGCTCAGCTTGGGAACCTCGGAGCTTTCAGAGCTGCATTAGGTGATATCTGCATATTGCCCACAATCTTAGCAAATGTGTGCTAATTCTCCTGCCTAGGGAGGCTATTTCTCAAAATAGACACCTTTTCACCCACTTCCCAGCAGGACAGGATGCATTAGCCAGGTTTAGCAGCCAAGTGGAAAGCCTTGTTAGTATTAGAAAAGTATCTGCCATTTGGAAGAGGTGAATGAGCTCTGAAGTGCTTGGCATTAAAGCCAGCTTCATGCTGAAAGCAGGAGGCCAGTGAGGAAGCCAGGCCTTGTGCCTGCGTGGACTTGGGGATGGGGTTAACCCCATATTAAAGAGCCTGACTCGAGGGTTACCTCCCATTTTTAGTGTATTTTTCCCATTCTGACCAAAGCTGTATCTATCCATCCCATTTTAATGCCTCCAGCACAGACCAGCCCCAGCTGCATTGGGAAGGAGTGTGAGCCCTGGGAAACAGATGGTGACCCTTCCCACACTGGGCTTGCAGCAACCCCATGGCTTCAAGAATCAGCTACTATCACTTGCACATCTGCATCTCACACCCCAGGAGCTGCTCTCCCCCCAGTTAGATGCCATTCAATACCTTTCTTAATCCCCCTAAAGCATCCCTTATCCATCTCACCCCTCCTTCTATTCAAAGCCCCCAGTTTGAGATCTCAGTTTTGGTCACGGGCATTTGAGCATTGCTTGGTGAGGAAGCGGTGCACTGAACACACCACCTCTTTTCCACCCCGCTCCTTCTTCCTCTGTGACAGGCGGCTGCTGAAAGCTGCCTCCCATTTATTTGTTTGATATTTTAATTCATTTTGAGGGAATAAAAAACCATTTTTGTTTGAGTCCAGAGCAAAACTCATTGCAAAAGAGCAGGCTGTACTCCGGGCAGTCCCTGCATTGTCCCTACAGCTGGGCTCCATCACGAGGCCATCTAATGCTGGTGGTCACATAAGGATGTGGAGGAGAACACCCCCATTGCACATGTTCTTTGACAGCCCGTACTTGTGAGTGGTAAGCTCAGCTCACCCCCAGAGGAGGCAAGTGCTTGCATCTGCCCATAGTTCTGCTATACCATGGGTTGAATAATCCTTTTGCAGGTGCAAAAGAAGAGGAAGAGTAGAAAGGATTTGTTTCTGCAGAAAGGCATCTCCTGAGCCGCTGCCTCCCCTTGTCCAGGCCCGATCCCGTACGTGCTTGTCTGCACCAGAAATCCCAGGAATTTCCAGTGCACTGCTCTCAGGAAATCTCTGCATTCTCACAGACGTGTCTCCAGAGGGACATTGATTGCACAAGACAGGCTGAGTGTGGGGAAGGAGAGTCCAGAAACAAAGAATGACAGGAATACCGAGCAACAGCTCCACAGGAAAAAGCAGTCAGGAGCTTGAAGCTCCTCCAGACCACTGCTCTGGAAACTAAGCTGAAAACCTTGTGGCATCAGGCGCTCTCCGGAGGTCGCTGCTATTTCCCAGCTGTAAAGCCCTAGGAACATCACTAGCGGCCCACGGTGGACTTTGGAACAGCTGAAAAGACAGCTCCGTGGTGCCCAAGCAGCATCCTGCAGAAAGCTTCCCATTGAACCCCACGGCAAACCTCTAGCAGCTCAGTATTGGAGAGCACAAAGCACATCAGTCTTCATTTGCTCTGAGGATTCAACACCTGGAAGCAGAACATGAGCAAAGCAGGATGCAGAAGGAGAGAGCATCCTTCAGGCCTCCCTCTGGTCATTTCTTTGCTTCAGAGGACTCCCAACACTGGGGGACTACAGGGAATAAATCTCTCAGGTGTTCTGCAAAAAAACCAGAGCAGGTTTGTATTGCACACACGTGAGGGTAGCAAGCAGATGACACAGATGCAGAGCAAGAGATGCAGGAGAGAGATGGTCTCGTGGAAGAGGGGCTGAGAAGGTGTTTTCTTTGCCTTTTTGATCTGATTTCAGGCGAGGCATAAGGTTGTTTAAGGATATATATTTGCATTTTGTGCAATGAGCACATTACAAGAAGTGATGCTGAAAGATTTATGGGTATGTTGGAAATCCACTTGCAAGTGAATTGAAATGGTTATCTCAAGGGAAACAGTGCAATCCCAAATTTGTCACTGATTGCATCCCCTGCAAGTAACACCTGACCACCCTATTCTGGAGGTTGGAAACAGGATAAAGAAATGTAGCAGTAAAATGCACAATGTATATTTTAAACGCTTTTATATTTTACATACATAGGAGCACCTCTGCTCGGGAAACAGGCTGAGAGAGCTGGGTTTGTGCAGACTGGAGGAGAAGGCTCTGGGGAGTCCTTAGAGATGCTGAGCAGCTGGAGGATGATGAATATGTTATGGACACAAGCAAGAGGATAGAAATGAAACAATCAGCTCAACGTCCTCCCACAGGCTTTACCTTCTCTCTGTGTGATGGGCTTGAGCCAGACCCCAAGGCCTATCAATCACCCTGTCCTTGGGGTAGCCAGTCTCGCACCCCTCTGCTGGGTTTTTCCCTTGCTCTCCTCCATCCAACAGCTGTGACTGACCCCAGGCTCGGCCCCCTCTGACTTTGCAATCCCTTCCAAGCTTCATCAGTCTGGATCTTCTCCCTGCCTGCCCCGGCTCTGACTCACAAGGCAGCCCCGCACCCGCTGGGCTGAGGCTGGACCCCAACCATGGCCAGCACCGGGCTGAGCATCGTCTCACTGCCTCCCACACAGATCCGGGACCCAGCGGTGAGCTGCAATTAGCTCATTGTTGGGGAGCCACCAACCTGGCCACAGAGGGAATGGAAAGAAAAGGAAGAGAAAGAAAAGGAGGAGAAGAGACATGCGAAATGGAAGGAGAAAGGAGAAAAGGAAAAAAGGGAAAAGAATAAAAGGAAAAAATATATTTGTATAAACAATAAATAAAAGAAGAAGTAAAAAGAAATAAGAATTAGGAAAAAAGAAATAAAGAAGAAAGAAAAAAAAGGAAAAAGGAAAAATAGAAAGAAAAAAGAATAATGAAAAAGGAAAATGGAAAAAAATGAAAGAAAGAATACTGAAAGAAAAAAGGGAAAAGGTAAAGAGGAAACCCAGAATTACATGCTCAGACCAGGAGGGATGCAAGTAAACAACTCACTGCCTGGAGAAGCAAGTGCTTTTGAAGACCCTGCTTGGCCAGTCTCCTCTCTGAGCTGGTTAAGACACAAGGATTATTCGCATTCATAAATCCCCGTGTGAGACTTGGAGGAGATCCCTTGCTGATGTTATTGTTGCTGCCTCTTGCTCTAAGGACCAGGCTGGTGGGAAAAAAAGGGAGATTTTGGTCAACATCCCCAACAACTTTAATACTGGTGCAATTACCATCATTTATCTGTGAGGTCTCCTGCACAACTACATCATAAAGACAGGGTCCCCCAGGACAGCCTGCGGGCACCTGGTCCCCTGCCCTTACCCCAGTCCATTCAGAGAAAAATACCATTACATTAAATGGGCTTCAGCTGCAGATGATCAACATGAGGGATGTGCAGCAAGTCCAGAGGAGGCCAGGAATCAGAGTGCTGCAGCACCTCTTCTACAGAGCCAGGCTGAGAGAGCTGGGCTTGTTCAGGCTGGAGAAGAGAGGCTCCTTAAGGGAAGACCTTAGAGCAGCTCCAGGGCATGTAAACCCGGTAAATTAGCACAGGAATGGAGATTAATTAGACTACAACTAAATTGACATAACCAGAAAGAGCAGCTCTGATGGTATGTGCATGGTCCCACATCGGGCTCCACGGATGCAGTGCTTCCTTCCTTGGGACCAAACATGGCATGAATATATATATATATCTCTATTTATATATATCTATATAAGAGAAACCCAGGACTTGTCTGCGGCCTGAGCTGAGTTCATATACCATAGCCAGACCTTTTGCTAGCTCACTGGGAATAAGGAGCAAGGGAGATGCCAAGGGCTGCATTAACATCTCCTAAACCTCTCGAAGCCCAGAGCAGGATGAAGTGCAAGGGAAAGTACATCCCTTAGGCTCTGGCTGCGGGGAAGGGCATGTGAGCCAGCCACAGTTTCACACATCAAGCGTCAAGGTCCATCAGAATGAAACCAGCCTGCGAGCTTAAACCAATTTGTTTCTTTATCCAACAAGTGGGAGAAAAGCACCTCCTGCATAGACCATGGCGCTACATCAGACATGGATGGGATATAAATTGATGTTAAAAAGCCAGCAAGCAAAACTCGCCCAGCTCTTACTGACACTGTCCTACACCCAGTGTAGATTACAGCTCTTTATTTCTTGCCTAATTTTAACAGCCTTGCTCGGAATCAGAAGGCAGAAACAGTTCAACACTGGGGTTCAAGTCCCAGTGAGTGCAGCCCCTCTGGGGACTGAGATCTTCCCAACCCCAGGCACATGCCCTGCTCTGGAGTCAGAAACCCTGCAGGATTGAGGTGTCGTGCAGCCAGCAAGAGATAGGAGTGCCACCTGCTGACACTGGAGAATGTAAAGCATCACCTATGCATTAATCTATCACCAGTCTCCAAGGCAGAGACAGCCACTGTTCCAGCCAGCACTTGCCTTCAAGGAACATTGCCTGGTGATGCTGGTCTTCATTTTCCTTGCAGGAAAGGACAACACTAGCTGAGGTTGGAGGGGAACCACCATGCTGCAGGAAGCTCTTGGCAATACACTTGGTTGGTGGTAAGGCATTTTCAGGGCCTTTTATTTGTAGTTTGTGGTTGTTGATTATTTTCTATATATAATATTTATATATGTATGTTGAGACATTGAGTTTGTTGAGTATGTTGAGACACTGAGCCTCTGGAGAGGCTCAAGGGCTCACAAGGTAGTTTGAAACCCCACTGACATCTTCCCATAGAACAGGGAGAGCAAAGCCTTGGTGGGGCTGGAGCAAGAGGAGGAATTCTGTTTAAAATGGAAAGTACTGTATGGCTCCCTCCTGTAAGGCCAGGTCCTGCTGGAGGCTCATGATGCAGGTGCTGACTGTGTCCTGTGTTTGACAGCCTGACTTTGTGGAGGGAAAGGGCAGCAGTAAGGCCCAGCCTGTTTTGATCTCAGTAATGATCTGGTCCTTGCAGGGCTCTTGGCATCTGAGGAAGCTTTTGACTGCCCAAATGCTGGGAAAGGGATTATGGCTCAGAAAGGAGAAAACATCCCTGGAACTCAGGTATGGCCAGTGCAGCACCAGGGGAATTCGGAGCCCCATAAATCATGAGCAGCAAGAGCCTCCCCTGTGCAGCACCCCAAGAACACACAAGAGATGTGCCTTTTCCAGGGCAGGCCCAAGGTTTTGTTCTTTGAAAAGAAGAAAGCATCCTCGGTTGCACTTTGGGCGGCTCGGATGGCTGGTGCTTATTCTATCCAGGAATCTGATTCCCTGGCTACAGGCTGCTTTCAGGAAGCTATTTGCAAAAATTACATATGGTTGGTTTTTGTCTTTGCTTTTAACTCTCAGTTTGCTCATCCCATCCCCACCATTAACCAAGCCCTAAATGACCTCTGATACAGTCTCACACTGGAAGCCTGTTGCAGCTCTACCGATGTGGCTAACCCTCAGGAAATGGTATAAATAAGCTAAGAACCCGTGCAGCATCTGAGCCCTTGGCTTTGCGGTTTTCCAGAAACTCAGGGCTTGCTCCCAGCTGATCCAAGTCAGAATTTACAGTCTTTTCCTCCAATTAGTGTCTTTTTCCTTTACTTCATTGACAGAGCTTTCTGCAGAAAGCTTTACTGCAGCATGCAGCTTCTCATGTCTTACAGGGATGGCCAAACACCTTCTTGAAACAGTGACCGACTGCCAAAGATGGACTCCAAGAGACTCACTGCTTTCTAGTAATACCTTCATGAGCAATACCTTACTATGGTGAACACTTGAAACTTCACCTTAACTTTGCCCCTTTTGATTTCCTGGCCCTTTGCCATATGAAAAGGCAGAGCATGTTCTGGTCCAAACCCCGTCCTGCACCTCCCAGCAGCACAGGCTGACTTTGATGCTCTCAAAGCTCTGGTTCTTGGCTGCTGTTTCACAGAATATCCATCCAGGCGACACTGTGCAGCAAATAATGGCCAGGCGTGAGCACCAGGTATGGGCACCCGATGTTCCTGGCAGGAGGTCAGGGTTGGGAAGCTGGCAGGTACCCGTGTGCTGCTGGAATGGGATGGAATGAAACGGCCCTGTCCCATGTTCTGAACTGATTCAAGGCTGGAAAACCTTAAATCTCCTCCCCTTCATTCCATAGAGAACATTTCTTTTTTATGAAATGGCTTAGAAGAAAAAGAATGAGTGAAAGCCTCAGTGCTGCTCACAGGGGCAGGAAAATCCAAACCCTGAGGTGAGGGCAGCAGTGCTCAGATGGCTCACAGCAAGGTGTCCGAGTCCGTTCCCCACCATGGCTGCATGTAAGGAGTTGATCCCAGTGCACAGGGATCAAAGAACAGTTTGCATTGGTAAAGCTCATCCATTCCCAACCCCTGCCACAGGCAGGGACCCCTTTCACTGGAGCAGGGTGCTCCAAGCCCCTGTGTCCAACCTGGCCTTGAGCACTGCCAGGGATGGGGCAGCCACAGCTTCTCTGGGCCATCACCCTGTGCCAGCACCTCAGCACCCTCACAGGGAACAGCTTCTGCCTCAGAGCTCAGCTCAACCTCCCCTGTTCTGGCAGGTTCAAGCCATTCCCCTTGGCCTGGCCCTACAGGCCCTTGTCCAAAGCCCCTCTCCANCTCAGCTCAACCTCCCCTGTTCTGGCAGGTTCAAGCCATTCCCCTTGGCCTGGCCCTACAGGCCCTTGTCCAAAGCCCCTCTCCAGCATCCTTGTAGCCCCTTTTTAAGCACTGGAAGCTGCTCTAAGGTTGTATATGGGGTGTATCATCCAGTCAAGGCTGAAAGTTGACTGAGTTAGGATAGTTGTGCTCGCTTTCTGCATTTTTAAAACGGTTCAGACTTGCACAAAAAGCACCCTTTCTGTAGGATCCATCCCTCTGCTGGGGCCAGTAAATGCACTTCCCAGGCCACGGCCAAGAGTGTTTTTGCAAGTGCACACAGGGAGAGAACAGCATCTTCATCGCTGCAGCATGAAAACTTGACTGCGGCTGACTCCAGTATCTTGCAAGGAAGGAGAAGAAAGCAGGGAGCTCGCATGTGGGCAGACAGTAATAACATGACCGGAGTAGAGCAACCCTTACTGCTTGGAGCAGCCGGGTTCCTACAGCTCACACTGGAGGCACGGCGACATGGCTGCTTTGGGACAGAGCGCTGTGCAATGCTGGGGGGACCCCTCTGAGGCACGGCTTGGGAACTGTCACTGTGGGGCCAAATCCCACCCCACAGACAGAACTGCCCACCAATACCAAACAACCCCTTTCCGTACCGCTGCAAAGCTGGGTTTGCATTCTCTGCTTTCTAGGATAAACTTAAGCTTGCTAAGCCCAGCTCTCATGTTATCAGGTGTGTTACAGAGCAGCACAACGTTGCTGCAAAGTTCTTTAAAGCTGATTAGTATCCTCCTCCTCTTCAGAGCCATGTGGGTGCTGCTCAGCTCCACCTTCACTGGGCACCTACTAAGCCAGGGCTGACCAGTTTCACTGACATACAGGTGTCAGGTTTTGACACAAAATCCTGTGAGAGAGCTGAAGTCTCTCTCCTGACTCCTCTTTCATCATCCCGCTTTCCTATACATCCAGCAGCTGCCCCTTCACGTTCACTGACACAAACAGCAGCAACGACAGAACCAAGAGCCTCGTGTTATTTTCACAGGTGGGTTTTTGCACTGGTTTTAGGGTGGTTTAGTACTGCAATTCCCCATTTCCCTCCTGGGACAGGAAAGGAGACCACATACAGTGAATGAAATTATACCAGGGCCAAAACCAGCCTCCTTAACAGAAGCACAAAGAAGAAACCAGCTTCGATGACAGCTTTGAGAAACGCGTTTGCTGGTTGCTGTAAGAAGAGTGACTACTGCCAGTGCCTCCAGCAGGCACCACAGCTCCTGAAGAGCGCGGGTTGAAGTGCTGTGTTTTTATCATGTCCTGGTCAGCTACCTCTGGAGTCACTGTGTAATGCAGAAGTGAGGAACCTGCTTGTAATCCCCAGGATTTCACTGCCAATATCAGCCTTTTCTTAATGTCCAGGTTGCTGATGGAGCCTCTCAAGCCTGCACAGTGCAGGACACCAGCCCGGAGCTCCTGGACCAGCAGTTCCTGTTAGACCCAGCTCACAATTTGCTGCCCAGGAGGCTCTGAGATAACACCCGGCTGACCTGGGGAGCTCAGGAGTAACAGACATCTCCCCAAACCCACGTGGCCTCGCTACACCAGTCCTTAAACCGTCACCCCCCTGCACCTCCTGGGGCTCCCACCCTCCAGCTGGGAATGCTGGATCGGGGCAGAGGTCTCTAGGCCAGCAGAAAGGCAACAAACACCCTTTGCATCTGCCCTTTGCTCTTGCTGCTGCTTCTGGTCAGTGCTGGAAAGATCTGGATAGGTTTTGGCTACTGAAGAGAAGCAGCTTTTGCCTGAATTTTGCCCAGGGTTGCTCATTTTCATGTGCAAAACCCTCCCCTATTTCAGATGTGATTCCTCAGCATTTTCTTCAGCCCCGAGCCTCTCACACAATTGTACTGGCACTGAAGCCAGAAAAGTTTAGTCATGGCCTAATTCCCTCCTGTGCCAAGGAGGACAGAAATGGAAACAACCCATTGATGGACTGGATCCCAGACCAGAGCTAATGAGCTAGAGGGGTATTTATCCCAGGCAAGAGAGTGTGAGCCACAGGGCCACCTTTCAGTTAAGTGAAAGGAACCTCTGATTCCAGAAGCCTTAAGCTCTCAGGCCAATGAGGAAATAGGGAAAATCCACAAGGTGAGGACTTTGAAAAGAAGTTTGTGTTATCGAGTGTTTTCCAAGCACACAAGAGCTTCACTTCCATCTGCAGCTGAGCCCTTCCAAAAACCCCAGTTAAACCTCAGGGGAATCCTGATGGTACCTTAAAAGCTGTGGTTCTTAAAGAAGAAATTGGTGTCCTCTTAGTTTCAGTTATTTCCATGGCTTTAAGGGTTTCATACTGAAGCTGACTAGTGAATCCTTGCCCAGGAGGACTGGAGGTTCCGCCCAAGCTGGTATTTCAGGCTAGACCTCAGACCTGGGAGCTGCGTGCTATATAAGTGGGCAACGCTCACTGCTAGTGACTGCTGCAGCTCTCACTTCAGTTTCCCTATTTCTTAAAGAAGAAAACAAAGCAAAAGAAAAACCATGCTACGTTTCCCTTGGTTTTGAAGCAAAAATTCGTGGTGTGACTCTGACACCATCTGAACCAGTCTCTGCTGCCGTGAGTGCTCAGAGGGTTATTGCTAACTGCTTCTGGCCAACACTGACTTATGCAATTTGATACTGGTGAGGGACAGAGCCCTTAGCACTCTCCACAGTATGTTCAATTCTCAGCAGATCTCCCCCTCTCCTTTGTGCCCAGTGATGGTTGCTCAGAGCTCTTAGAAAGGCAGATGCAAGGATTGATTTCAGAGCAATCTTCTTCATAGTCAGAGTGAACAGTTATTGTGAAGGTGTAAATACTGCTTTGAATAATTCACTAGCTGCTAAGTGATCTGAGCTGCTAACTTCTTGTCTAAGCAAGCCATCAGAAGACACAGTTACAGAAGAATGGCCCCTCAAAAAGGACACAAAACCCCCACCCATCCCACTGAAGGCTAAGGCACAGTAGATAGCACAACAGTAGGGGTATGTTTGAATGACAGCCATGGCAGCTCCTCACTCAGAGATATATGACCTAGGCAAACCATGTGTTTGAACCAGTACAGGTCAGCTCAGCTGCCTGTGTCTTTGCTTCATCAGGGATACAATCAGACAGCTGTTGCCAGATGCTCAGTTCATTGCACTTCTGCTTTGCTTTACAGTGATGCCACCACAGAGCTGGGCAGAATGTGCCACCTTGCATTGCCCCCAGCCAGCTTCCCTGATCGAGGGTGCTGCAGCACACAGCCCTCTTTTGCTGCATGGAAGCCATTCCACAGTTTCATCAGGGGCTTAAGGAAAGGGGGACTGTGACAAGGGTTTCTGCTTGCAGATATGACTCATGCTAACAGCTAACATTAGATGAATAAACCTACCCCATGGGGCTACATATGTGACAGAGCCTTCCTACCACAGTGAGTGAATTGCCAACCGTGGCTGCACCAACCCTGTTGGTGCTTGGCTACCCACCAGCATGGGCCTCCAAAGGACATACCTCTGTTAAGCATGGTAGTGACAAGACACTATGAGACCATCCAAGAAGACCATCTTTTTCCTCTCAGAAGTGTTGCATCACCAGGAATACTCCAGCATAGGATGTGGTGTCCAAGTCAATGGGACTATGAAGCATCTATCGCTGACACACCATAATGAGCTCCAAAGAGCTCCTGTTCAGCATCAGGCCTATAAGGAGGGAAGAACAAAAGTCTGCAACCTTAGGGATCAGGGCTGCTTTGGGGCAGGACATACACACTTTGCCCCAAGCACACTGGAGGCAGCCACTTTGATCTCTCCTTGAATGCATAAATGTGCAGAGCGGAAATATCTGGCGTTCAGCTGGGACAACAGAGAGCACAGCTGGGACCCCAGAGGAATCTGAGGCGTTCTGAACTTCTCCCAACACTTCCTGCTTTTTGCTCTAGTCCCTTGTCTTTTTTTTCCCCTAAAAAGTGCTCCTTTTCCCAGGGAGAGGTATCAAGTTCATGATTCAATCACTGTGGTGGGGGTTGTGCTGCAAGTAAATAGGATGTGGATGTGCAGTTACACGAGTATGAAGAACTGCGGGGAAAGTATCTGTTAAAATTTGTCTCCTTTTACTCAGCATTGTAGAGAATTGATCTTCAAACCCAAACTCTGCTTTCAGATACCCACATTAAATAACATTTGCAAGCAGCATTCATATGTGCCCAGATAATTGTGCCTGGCTTAAAACACTCCATTTTACAGGTATTACTCTATGCTTATAAAGCACTAAAGCTCAGCACTTGGGCTGGCTCCTACCAACCAGGGAAGGAGGGTCACTTTATCCTGCCTTGGCATGAAGAGACCCATAAGAAGTGAATATACTTGCACTTCTGGGGTTTCTCACAGATCTAATAATGTTTTTGCAGTGTAACTGAAGACTTTTAAGTCTGGAGTTTCACAAACCGTGGGAGCCTCCCCAAGCGTGGAATTAGGGATGGCCAATGTCCCTGGATGTTCATTTCCCACGGATACACTGCAGTAATGACTCTTTTCTTTCCATCCTCACCCACTAAGGTGAGAAGCCTAAAAAGAGCCTGGGCAAGATCCTAATGCTCTTTACTTCCCTGTGCATTGTACTAGTCTGACCTGAGGCTGTGGGTCCTTATTGTCAACCACTCATTTAACACACTACCTAGTCACGTACCAAGTGCACCAAACTCCTTTGAAAAGAGAGATTAAGACCATACAGCATCCTGCAAAGACCCTACATGTTAAATGTCCGTCTAAGTTAGGCATGCGGGACTCTGTAGCTGATGGGAAGAAAAAGCAGCAGCCTCACACTCAGAGTGAGTCAGTCTATCCAAAGTAGGTGGGAAGGATGCACATTGAGCGAGTTCCCTTGGGAAGGCAAACCTCACTTTGCAATTTTGACATTCTATCCCAACAGAACGGTTATTTCCAAATGACATTTGCCCATTTGTGCAACATGTACAATGTCTTTTGGAGCCTTCTGGAAGAAAAGGCCTCTATCTGCACAGGCCATGAGTCATTTGGAGGAAAGGGAAGCCATAGGCACCCGTGGACACAGAAATCCATGCAGCAACTGGGGAAGGGCTGGGAATGGCAACCAGTTAGGTTCCTAGCCAAACTAGGGCATGATTCTTGTTCAGCGAGTCTGATCACCATGTTCCGTCAGTGGAGGGGGGAATTCTACAGGAACAGCACCAGGATGGCAGCTGTGGAAGTTGCTAGCAAAAGGCACAGAGCCAAAGAAATGAAGGAGTCCCCACAGAATATATTCCACATACTAGCTTCCCATCAGCAAGTATTCAGTGGGCATTCAAGAGGCTGGGGCCAGCTCAGGTTTTCCAATATACTCCTTTTTATCCCCGAAGAATACCACAGGCTTCTCTCAACTCAGCCTCCCTTGGAAGAAATTAGAAGTTCAGGTTACATGGAAATAGTGAGCTGAGGTTTCGGGGTGCACAGAAGCTTACACGTACTGTGTGTTGTGCCAGGCTGACAGCCTGTGCTGTTAACACAGTGCCCATGCCAGGGTATTTCAAGACCTTGAGAGAAACCCAGCTTTGCGAGGCCTGCTTTATTCTGCTGAAGTTCTCCCACCTCTGGATAACCTTTCTGGGGGCCTAAAACCCTGCACATGGCCTCAGCAAGGTTACTTGTGGACCCTGGGAGCAGGCAGGAAGTAGCAGGGAGCAATGAGCATTACGGGAGTGCTCTGGGTTTGTGGCTACATAAACGCCTTTTTCAGGAGGTGATCACATCTCTCCATCGCTACTGGTGGTCCCCACACTGACAAGCAGCTCGAGGGTATTGATGACAAGAGGTGGAGACGCAAACCACAGGGCTGGGGGTGGCACTGAAATGAAATTTTCAGCCACAGTCTTCCTTATCTCTGTTTTTTCCTATTCTGAAGAACACAAGGGTGTAACAGCATCAGTAAACAGCTTCCCACAAAGGGCTGCATTAAGAGGGAGTGGGACAGGTCATTGTTGGGTACAGGTTTACTTGTGTGCAGCTCTCCTCCTCAGCTAAGGCCCATGTGCATCCTTGTGGCACTGATATGAAACTGGGACAGAGATGCAGCTGGTGAAACATTCGCACAAGAGCAGAAGCCAGCCCAGTGGGTCAAGTACTGCCTGCTACCAAGAATACAGGGCAGACATCATACAGGCAGGCAGCAGCTCCTCCAGAGAAGAGCCCCATGTGTATGACTCATATCAAATGTCTGGGCCATAAGCCTCCTGCAGAACGTGTTATTTTGCATTCTGGCAAATGAACCATTCAAACATTTTTATCACAAGCCTCCTACTTGAGTCAGACTCACGATGCCTGATTCAGGAGCACATCCTGGTCCTGCCTGTCCCACAGAAGTCAATGGCTTCCTTGAGACAGATGTTGATGGCCAGTTGCAGAGCACATCACAGGCCACCTCTGAGCACACGCAGCTGCTGGGCCAGCAGTGGGTGATTTGTGCAGAAGCACCAGACAGCAACACTAAGTGGCCTTCATTAAGGCTTCAGATGGTGATTAGGCTTCATTAAGCACTTCATTAAGGCTTCAGATGTGAATAGGTCCATGGGACCCCATGCTCATGGTAGGGCCCTGCTTTCCATCTGGGGGCAAGCTCTTCCTAACCACTGAAACACTCCTCAAAGGGACAGTGTGAGTATTCCAAAACAGTCATTCCATTGGCTTTGGGTCAGACATGCAGAAAGCAGATGAAATCCAAGTCAAACCCTTGAGTATTTGATGGAAAGATTCCCACAGCCTTCAGCATGCTTTCAGTTACCTTCATGGCTGCAGCCCAAAACACCAAGTTCTCCAGGTAAGAGGTGAGTTTGAGTGACACGAAAAGGCCTCAATGATCCTTGGCTGTCCATGGAGGCAGTCCTATCTCCTATATGAGCAAAAAGTTGGAAGACACCCTGCATGGCTCACCGAGAAAGAGACTACTATGTTGTTTTATCCCTTGTCATGCAAATACAGATCATCTCCCCAAGTGCTCACCAGCTTGAAACAGCTGTGCAGCTTCCTCAGGCAGAACCGCTGGAAGCCACTCCACTGTGGGATTCCATAAAATACTACACCCTGCTCTGTTCTCCTGCATATGTGTGTATATTGTTTGTTTGCCCTACACATTGCATGCTGCAGAGGTATGTTCATTTCCTGGCAATCCTGAAGCCATGAATGACCTCAGAGCACAACAGATGCTCTTGCCCTGCTTCTGAAAAAAGCAGAGATTTAAAAACAAGCAGAGTTTGCAGCACATGTTTGGAGTCCCATGGCCAGCTCTAATGCTAGCGAGAGCCCAGCAGTCCTGAGGGACCAAAAGCTCAGGCTGTGTGTTGAGGCACAGCCTTCAGGGACCTCTCCCTCTAAATAGAAATGGCCTCATGGTTTATGCACATCAGCATATTCAGACATATGATGGAGAAGCTGCTGGCTTCCTCTCCAGCTCAGACAATGCATTTACATGAAGTTCAGGGTTACTTTACACTTTGATTGGTACACAAACATGCTGTGCTTTCACACTTGAACAATGTAGAGGCAAATCCTCTCTTCTTGACCCTTGCTATGATAGGAAACCTAAAGGGGGAGAACTGGCTGATCCTATGCGCAGAGAGGGAGCTCAGTGTCTCATTAAAAGGAATATCACAGAAACAGCTACAACCAGGACTAGACATGCTAGGGGAGATACACAAACAAAAGAAGGAAAAGCCTCTGCTTAGGAGAGCTTATAATGCAAACAGCTAAGGAGGAAAGTCCTATCCCATTTAGCTGCTGGAGAACTGAGGCAGATAAGGGTTTAAAAGGCAGGCTTAAAGTCACTTGAGAAGTCCTCTGGCAGAGCCATGACCTGAACTCACTGTCCTGAAAGAATCCCAGCATCCCGGCCCAGCCCTTCTCACTGCTTCTGCCTGCAAACTCCACGTTGGATCCCTCCTGCTGAGGGTGCCGGCAATGCTGGGGAACATCTTCTTGCTGGAGAAGAAAACAGAGGGTGGGGTGGGATGAGACTGACTCCAAGGGGGCTGGGGATTATCATCATTATTGTGGTGCTGCACTTTTGTTTGGGCTTTCTCCCTTCTCAGCTTTGCAGATGGAGAAGAAACTGCAGCAACCACCACCAAAAGCTTTCCCTGGCTCTTTGACTGATGGCCTGACTCTGACCCCCCTTAGAAGCAGAGATGGGGAGAAAGAGCAGCAGCAGGGCCAAACAGCTTCCTTAGGTGCAGCCTGACAGCAGGCAGGGGCTGAGAACCTCTCATTGTACTGCTGATAGAGGACCTGGTTGATGAGGATGCAGCATTCTCAGTCCTAATTTCTGGAGCAGATGTGCACCTTTTCACCTCATTAGAACTTCTTAGAGAGCCAACTCATACGAAGAGGCACGTAAACGCAGCTAGGGGAGCCTTCAGCACCCACATCTGACCAATCCTCCTGTTTCTTTCAGGATTTCAAATTTGCAACAGTGCCTTTATTTCTATTCCTCATTTCTTTAGTAAGCAGTAAGTTTCCTGGGGGCACCAGGCCACCCCTTTGACCTTGCTCACATAAGAACAGGGATGATGAGTGCTATCACTGAGCAAACAACTCCAGGAATTTCACAACAAAGCCCGTGCCTATTCCCCCAGACACAGCCCTGCAATACAGCAATGCTGCTTGTAAGGATTGCTATTAATAGTTTAAGGCCTCACCACAGAGCTCTTACCTCAGGGATGTCATATGCATTCAATCATCTCCCAGTAGCCACCCCCAGTTCTCCCAGCATCTGCACAGAGAGGAAAATACCCACAGCCGTGAGTCAAACACCAGTGCTTAATCGATCCCAAAGGCTATTTTCCTTTGTTATTAGGGGCTTTTTCCCAAGCCTGCTGATTGCCTCTGACTCTTCCCACTGACCTACAAGGTCAGGGATTCGGACAATGCAACCAGGCAGGGACCACGTCCCCACTAACTGCTGAGGAGTGAACATCCTGGGGCAGGGTGGCCTAGACTAGCTCCTCTGAAGATGTACCCTTTGAAATCAGTTCCTCTCACACCACCCTTTCTGCCTCTGCTCTTGCCAACGGTCTGTGCATGGAGTCTGGTACCAACATCCCAAAACCTGCTTGCTTGCTCAGGGTGTAGACCTGCACGTGTTTCATTGCTAGGGGCCTGAGCCCATCCCTCCTGAACATAGCTGAGCTGGTAGGAAGGAAGCTTGCTCAGGCATGGCCACCCCATCTGCTTTTGACCCCATCAAATGCAGCATCAAATACCACCATTAAATACGGCACCATTGACTCAATCTGCTCACTCGCCTCTGTTACTCCAGGAAGCAGCCTCTGTCTCTGCTGCAGCATGAAGTGTGTCCCAGGAGCCCCTCCTGCGGTCACCTCTGTTCCTGTAAAACTAGCTCCTTTCTTCAAGACAAGGATTTCCTGACAGGGAGGAGATGAGCAAAGTAGTGAAATTCTGGCTCTGGTTGAGTCCATCCCTCCTGCCTGCAGCCAGGGCCAAGCTGCCCTGCAATGGGGTCTTTGCTCACCACATGCCATAGGGATAATTCCTGCTCTACCTCTCTTCCTCGGATCACACTGTACAGGCTATCCCTCCGCCATGGGATTAAAGTCCCCTGAGTTCAATAGAACCTTGGAGCAGGGTTTTTGGTGGTAGTTTGGGGGTTTTTTTGTTGGTGTTTTGTGTTGGTATTTTTTGGTGGGTTTTTGTTTGTTGGTGCTTTGTTTCCAACAGCAATAGCCCTCTCACAGCCTTTCCCTGGTGGCATGGGCCACTTGGAAAGCTGACCGAGGGCTGATGAGAAAGAAAGATGAAAGTGAGGAGCTGCATCCAAGTGGCAGATCCTGTGGAGCACCAGGATCCTGGGTAAGGATCCATGGGGAGGTCAGTTCTTGATTAGAGGGGAGCCTGCCTTTGGAAATGACATTAAAGACCATCCTCAGGAGAGGCGATTGCAGCTCCTGGCTCTGACATGGGCCTCCTGCCTGACTTGGCCAACTCCATCTTTCCCATTCTCCAATGTCAGCACTATGTTTTTGCTCTGTCTCATCCATGCGTATCACAAGGTTTTTGGAGGAAGGGTAGGGTCAGGCATGTCCTTCCAGGGTTTTGCTGAACCATGGCTGTGATTGCCCAGATCTGCTGGGTATGATCTTGATGTCTGCCTTGCTGGCAAAGTGTAAGTGCCCCTTCAGCCCAAAGCAGATCCTGGCTCTGCTTAGCTGGGGTTTTTTTAAGTCAATTAGTTACTACAGACACGTCTCAGCTATTAGCACATCACTAATCAACAGATCACAAAACAGCAGGGTTTTGCCATTTCAAGCCCCACTCCAAAAAGACTCCTCTAATTGTAGATGACTACTACTTTGCCTATTTCCTTGCAATGTGCTTTCTTGCTGCTTTTTGATGCAGTTTTCTCACCACCACCACCCCCCAAAAAAAAAGCTCTTTGTCAGAAAATGTATTTTTATTTATTAGAAAGGAATTTATGAGGGAAGTTTGATGGGTTTTTCCAGGTCTAGAATAGGTTTCCTGGTTAGACAGAAGGAACACAGCCAAGAAAATGCAGTGCAAACCTGGGGAGCAGCAGACTATATTTTGCTTTATGTATTTGATTAGACAAAGCAGCACTTCAAAGAAGCCTTCCAGACCCCACAAAGTGTTGCACTGACTAGGGTGTTGGCTCTTATGAGGTACATGCTCTGCTCCCATTCTCACCTTGGAGAAAACCAAACTCTTTCAAGGAATATTTCTGAGATGGCTCTTATTATCAAGATACAGAAGAACCATCCTGCAGGGAAAACACCATCTGGTGTTGGTTAGCCTTGATTATGACAGTGCAATCAAGGTACTTTGCCCCTGCTCTGAGCCGAAGGGCACATGCACTCTGCAGAGCAGCTATTAGCATCCCTTCAATGGGAGCTTGGATAGGGGCAGCCAAAGGACTTAAAGCAGTTATGAGGAGTTCATCTCCTCATTTTCTCTGCTCTCATTTCAAAGAGCCAACTTGGTCCAGAGCAGCCACAGTGAAAGCAGTGTAAGGTGTATTTGGAAGGCCTGTCTCACAGCCAGTGTTCCTTGCCTCCTGCTCCCTCTCCCCTTCATATTAGGATTCAAGCAGGACGCCTGGAG
Organism: Agapornis roseicollis; assembly: GCA_002631895.1. Classification (NCBI taxonomy): domain Eukaryota; kingdom Metazoa; phylum Chordata; class Aves; order Psittaciformes; family Psittacidae; genus Agapornis; species Agapornis roseicollis. The sequence continues at coordinate 92,774 of NDXB01016960.1, forward strand.
TCTTCTTTCAGTTTCTCTACTCAAGTTGCAGGAAAGACAGACAACAATCTTGTTGATAACTGTGACTAAGAAAATCCTGCATCTTTCTCTTTGCAAAGAGACATTTGGCTCACCCATTTTCAAGCTGAAGTTATTCAGCTTTCTCCTCCACTTTAACATTAAATCTCTCATGGTTAATCTCAGCTGTGACCTAAAAAGACAAGGAATTACATGAATTCTTTCTGTATTTCTTTCCCTGCTCTGAGCCAGAGATACCAGAATACTCCTGAAACAGTCTGGGGTAAGGAGTAGAATGGAAGGGCCTTTCCAAGACTTTACTGTGGGAAAGGAAGAGCCTTCAGTGTTAGCATGGCTCCCTTTTGTCTCCTTCCTCTTTGATTTCTGCTGGTCCTTTTAACAGAGATGAACATAAGCAACAGACAACAGGCTTGAAGACTCTCTGCTGATTTTCCTGCCCTCGTATTTCTATCACCATAATCCCCCCAAAAATCAAGATTAGCATTTTTCAGCAATGTATACGTTTATAACAGGACCCTTGAGGCACATTGCTTCTGCCATAAAAGCAAACGTCAGCTTAGGAACAGTTAGTTCTATTGACTAGACAGGAGTAACAGCACTTCTTTTGTTTGCTGGCAGTATCTAGCTCTCTAAATGATATCAGATGGGCATGAGTCAACAACCTAGCCTTGAATAACTGCCTATAAATGGATTTTACTTTCCCTCTTTCATACGCAGAGCCAAGGGGTCTGCTGGGGACAGACACATGCCTGGACAAAGGGGATATTGAAGTAGCTGCATTCTTCCTAATCTCTTCCTGCCAGAGCGGCCATTAAAAATACAGTAGCCACCGACTTGCTTTAGCTCTCATTATGGCTCGTGGTGCAGGAGCAGAGAGCAGGAGCCAAGTTCTTCCTATCTCCTCAGTCTCAGCTGAAAAAAGGCTCCAAAGTAGCTGATAATTAGGCCCTTATTATTTCCAATAGACTTTAACCATGGGTATTTTTACCACAGTGACATGCAGAGCCAGGAACACACACTGTACAGAAAGGGAGCAGCAGCTCTGTTCTGCCTGCTTGGACAGCTGGAGTCTTTATATGGGTACTCTTGGGAAATAGAGAACTTAAAGAGTTGGCTTTAGTGGTGTTTTCACTCAGACTTCAGTGTTTTGCCAGACCAGGTGGTACTGAGAATACTGCATTATCTTAATGAGTTACAGGAAGAAGCTGCACTGCCTCTTTCTGAGGGCACACAGCATTTTCTTGTTGGGACTCAAAGAATATATCCTGGGAGCAGAGAAACTGAAGTTCAGTCTTTCTCAAGACCTTGGCCTAGTCAAGCATGCCTAATGGCCCTCTGGGCTACACAGCAGCAAGGAAGCAGTACAACTCCATCCCTGGCTGGCTGCCTATTGCCCAAGCCAAAAGAGAAGACAAGCATAGGAAGGTGAGCGAGCCTGTGGTGGATTTTGGTGGGAATTCTAACTCAATAATTTGCTGTCTTCTCTTTTGATCAATCCGTGTCATTTTATGCTCTTCTCCCTCACCACTCTCCTCTGATCTGCATTACGCACTCTCTGAGCTTATTTGCCTCTTCAGGGCTTGTTATAGGAAATCTCAGTCTCACATACTGCCATTATCTGTAGTCTATAACTTGAAAATACCAACCTGTTGATTCAAAGAAATGAAAGAAATACAACCTATCTAGAGCATTGGGTCAGGTGTTAGCTCTAGAGCCTAATGACACGGAGTTCAGGGCCAGGATTGTTACCAGGGATAATTTTAGCAAAGCTAAAGACTAATGTCACTATCTCTACTTTAGAGGAAAAGCCATTCACAAAAAGTCCTGACACTTCAATTCCAAGTTTCTTTTAACTCCAGGTCACACAATCGCAGATCTGAGAAATTCATCAGCTTCTGTTCAGATTATTCCCTTTATGTGTTTTACAGCATAAACAGAGGCAGGAACATTCGGGCAAGTTCACAAGAGGACTCTGTTCCCACACTGTGTGCTGCAATGAATGGGGAAAGATATATATGTTCATTTAGGGCTTCTTGTTGGGATTTTTCTTCCTGTCTTTAAAGAGAATTCAGGATGGTGAATGCTGAAATCTTGGCTTGGTCTGTGGGATTTTACAGAAATTTTATTGTTGCTCTTACCCTGACCCAAGGAAATGGAGATTGTTCACCATTTACTCCAGAGGTGGAGCTCACAAGGGAAGTGCTTTGGAAAATCCCATGTTATGTCTCACCGCTGCTAGGATTTATGGCAATCTTGTACCCACATTATAGGCCACACATAAGAGATGAGGCATTTGGAAAAATGTCCCACAGAACCCAGGAATGATGATAAGGAACAGACTGAGACCACACAGTTAGGTTAGAAACTTCCCATTCCACATCACAAGTTGAGAATGGTGAACGGCAGGTCAGTGAAACATGGCTCTTGCAGGGCTTGGCACGTACCACACAGTCAGTTTGTGCATCCAGAGTAGATCTTCTTTATGGGAAGCAGACTCAGCGCTGCCTGACTATGCCAGGAAATATCAAAGCAAATAGCAGCCACCTTGGGCAGGGGAAACCCCACATTGCTGGAGATCAGCAGGTCCAGCACACAGGGATTGCCCCACTGTCAGCCCTGAGAACAGAGGTGAAATGTATGAGTACAGTCCAGTGATGCCATGATGTGACGTAACATCATTCATGCAATAACGGCACTTGGAGACTCTGCAGGTAGCACATGCACTCCCACGTGGACCAGATTGTCCCACCCTGCTACAGGACAGCCCCTCTCCTGCAATTCAGTGCCACATTCTTGATGTCTTCCATACTTGGTTACTTTCCACTGCAGCCTTGACAATAAGCACTGCATGTCCTTCAGTTATACACTGGGAGACTGAGGCCAGAGGGAAGCATCACATTACCTCAACCAAACACTGGGTTTAGTCCAGTTATGCTTCATCATGCCTATCCTTTGATTTTATGCTGAAGTCCGCAAGGGGTGAAGAATCTACCATTTGGTGAAAGGTCAAAAAGCTACACACAGTGCAGAGAGTCAAAGGCAAAAGCAAAGTCAGTACAAGTGTCCTTTGTTTCACTCCAGAGATAAATCCCTGTCCATCCAGAATATTACTTTGGAAGCTGGTAACGACTGATTCTGAAATCCACAGTCAAACACAGACCTAAATAAAGGCAAGGTAATACATCTTTTAAGTACCTAAGCAAAGAAGAAAACCTTGAGGAAGATGCGGGAGACATGCCTGTGTAAAGAGGAAGACAGGCAGAGCTTTTGGGGCACAGCACCTGCTGAAGGGAGTTGGGGATTTCTGACAAGGAAACTGTTTCGAGATCATAGCAACAAGACATCACAAACACGGTCTGTAAGTTATTATTTTTCCAAGGAATACTTCTCCAAATAATCAATTTCTCCTCTTACTGGGAAAAAAACCCCTATACAAACCTGCCAGGCCAGAGGGACAGCACTATCCTCATCCAGCACATCTTTGTTTTTCCACAGGACCTTTCCAGTTTTAATTCCAAGGCCATGAGTCCTCTCATCCCCTTGAGCAGCCTATTGGTAAGATGCGTAAATCACAGATAAGGAGGTGACCCGGTCAGTTCTTGGAACCAAGACAAACCCAGTGCTTACTTTCAGCCGCTGCCTCCAAGCCATCCACATGGCTGCTGCTGGGCACTGAGCTGCCAGTTCCTGAGAAATACACAGCAATAGCACCAGAGGGAAGCTCTTTATCATGGACCAATTCATACTGAGTGGTGCTTCAGATTTTGTTACTGTTATTTGACTTTTCCTTTTGCTGATAAGAAGTGATTTAAGCCACTGAAAAGTTAATGACACCCAGTGAGGCCTGGACACGTGTGATGTCCGGTGTCTTTTCAAAGAGTCTGGTGCCTGTGAAGGCAGAGGGGAGGTTTTGCTTTAAGTTAACTCCCCTGGGGCTATCATTTTTCCTAGGTTGAGGATTAAGGTGCAATAAAGGAGGGAGTTACAAAGATGAAAAGGCAGAATGAAAGAAAAATTAAAAAACTAAATTAGAAGACATAAACACTTTATATTTCATTTTCCAAACATACTCCCATGGGGATGCCCATTGGTAATGAAGGAACTGAAGTCAAACAAGAGTGATGCATTGCAAACTCAGGGCCATGAGTACAGTTTACTGTTTCTTTGCTCCCAGATACTTAAGAAAGGAAGAAGGCATGCTTCAGTGTTGTAGGAAGTGTGCATTGAATAGACATTGCTCTCAGCTGATTTGTCTGGTAAGCATGATGGGTCTGAATCAATTGCACAAGGAGCAGTTAGGTACAGACAAGTGCATACAACACTCAGAATCTAACATGTCTGAAGTGATGCGATCTTAACAATGCACTTAAATGCAACAATATCAGTGTGATTCTTAACCTTACCTTCAATTCAAATCCCAAAAATGCTCAGTTCAGTGAAGTGAGCCTGGAGGATTATACTAAAAAGACTTCAAATAGTTTTTGGTTGATGGCTCACATCTTGCATCCAGATGCTCTCATGACTTCATGAACTCAACAAAACCATGCACCCAGCTCATCTGAATGCCCTGTTCCTAACAAAATAAAAACCTCGAGGAAAATCTTGATTGTTCCTGGAATACAAACAGAGGCGGTTTTTTGCTTTGAATTTCAGAACTTCAGGCTCTCAAGAGCGAGACAGTTCTCAGTAGATAAAACAAGACCATTTCTAACTAACCAGACCTGTAACAATTGGTTCAGGGAAGTCAGAAACGTTTAGGACTTTTTAATGGCTGCATCTGCTGTTAATTCCCTTGAGCCCATTTGTTCATAAACACAGCAACTTGCCACAGACTCTCCATCCTCATTCTTGTATTCCCTTGATTTTGAAAGAACCTTTATGCTGTACATTTCACTGTGTCCTTTACTAGTTAAATACAATCAAAGACAAATTACACCTTTGAGTAAACACAACTACCTGCAGCAAGCACAAACTATACAGGAGCAGGTCGAAATTCCAGACTACACTGCTATTAAAGATGAAGTATTTTAAAAGGGGAAGGCAGGGTCCAGTCGTAAAGAGAAATTCTTAAGATGAAGAGCGTATCTCTGGTTGGGAAAGAGCTCAATCAGAAACTCATCCTTTGACTCTCATCCAAAGCATTACTGCAATAGGATGCTTAAACTTATGCCTAACCTTAAACACAGTGTCCTGGGCCCAAGACCTCCTCTCTGCCCTGAGTTATGTGCTTAAATGTCTTGTTAAACTCAAAGGAAAGCTTCATGGTGTGAGCTTCTCCCATCACCCTGCCAGCCAGCAGACTCTGCCCCAGACCTTTACAGCATCCATGTTCAGCCTTTTCGTTGTGCTTTAGCTGTGGCCATGTGAAAGCTCAGCACTAGCATTGCACAGTACCTAGTGACAGCAGGTACTGTTTGTTTTGGCTCAGGAACTGTAATTTGGTCTGCTCTTATTCAGCATTAGGTGAGGCGTCCCTGCCTGAGACACAGGGGTTGGAGCTGGATTATCCTAAGGTCCTTTCCAACCCAAACCATTCTATGATTCTATCACTCTATGATTCCCATTGTTTGTGCAAGGCCAGGAAGAAGCGTATTAGCTCTTTCTGCAGTGTTACTCAGAAAGTTGTGGGTGTCTGAGTCATGGCTGGTTTGGGACTATGGTCTGTGTGTGATTAGTCACTGGGATTTGGTGGGAGGCTATATTTAATAGTACCCTTCACTCCAGGGAAACAGGGAGCCAGAGAATCTTTAAGGACCACAGATGCATTATAAACTCTTTCCACAACCACAGAAACGTGGCCAGCAAGAAGACAGCCAAATGAGCACAAAAGCATACGTGTAGGCAGGAGGGCTGTACTATTGTATCCCTGCTCTGTAATGTGAACAGAGCCTTATCCAAGCATCCCATCTGCCAGCCAGCATCTATAGTGGCATTGCTGCCCTCTTCCTGTGAGACCACTTACAAGAGACCCTGCAAGCACTGGACATCCTCACTGCCTTTGATGCCAGACATACCACTATGAGACATGATTGGATCAGAACTTGAATGCATGTAGAACACCTAGTGTTCAGCAGAAGCTCTTGCTGCTCACTGCTCTGTCTTCAAAACACAATATAACTATAGAGACTCCTACCTCAGTGCTTTAGAGAGTTACATAAAAAGGCAAAGAAAGTAAGAAAGGAAGAGGATGCTTTCTGGATAGCAGCAGGACTCAAAGTCAAACCAGAAAAAACCCTAAAACAGCCATAACCATGAAACTGTATTGGTAGGAAGGGACAAAAGTCACACACATACACCTCTACATGCTTTTTCAGCACAGCTAAGATCTGCAGTTTCCCTTTCTCCCTTGTAACTTTCTTAAAACAGGGCCTTGTAGTGAACTCGTCCAATGCCAAATCTCTGCTTTCCTCTAGCATTGTTCACCAGCTTCCCTCAAGTCATTCCAAGCTAAACAGATGAGGATTATTGTCTGTTCACAATCCAGCCTTCCCATCTGAAAGAGGAGGATAACTGTTAAACTTTATGCTCCACAGGGGCCACTGAAGATGTAGCTATTAATACTTAGAGATGTTCAGACATAAAACAGAGCTTCGGCCTCAGTCAAGAGTTACTGCAGTCAAAGGACTATTTCAGTGAGTTCAGGGCACCCAGTGCTTTTAGACCTAAACACGAGAGACTGGCATCAGCAGTTACAAACCAACAACACAGCTTCATGTCACAGCAGAGATGTCTCCCACTGATGGACCTTGTTCAAGATTTTAAACAGATTTGAAACGTATTTAGTCTGGAAATGATTACTTTGCTTATTCAGAGACATTTGATGTTTGGCCACAGACTGCAAATGTGGTCAACTGGCCCTCTTACAACCACGGAAAAGAGATCACAGCACCATAACCAGAAGTGCATTACACAGGACTGAATAATACATACACATCATAATTAAAATCCCACAATTTAAACTGTGGAGCCGATGTTTTATGGTGGCTACGAGAAGCGTGATACATGTTCTCAGTTTTCAAATAGTGCAATGTTACTAAGGATGCATGGGAAAGCAGATGTTTTCAATAGTCTGAACCCTTAAATAAGCTTATTCTTCCCAACTAACTGCATGCAGTCAGGAGTAAGACATTGCTGCATGAATGGTTCAAATCATTCCATCTGTCTTTACTCCAGTGGAAAACTTATTCTGAGCAAAATAGGTATTTTCCCCATTAAGATTCATTTTTCTCAAAGCAGCCACATGGTGAGATGCCATTGAAATACTCTATTTCTTTGTTTGTTTGTTTTGATTTGCTAAAACCCTATATTCTCCACCAGTACTTCTGCTGTTTCACACGTCTGACTACAATATAAAGCTGTGTATCCCTATGTATATGTTTATCACTCAAGCTTTAATGGCACAAGTACTGCCTCCATCCTTCCCTACACAGACTAATTCCATGGATAGTGCTTAGCTCTGCACCCACCATGGTGTCTTCTGAGGCTGCAGAACCAGGCCTAGACAGAAGAGGAATCCATAGACCTCCTGTGTACTAACTGAAACCTGTTTGAGTGCAGTGTTTTCTCCATGGCCTTACATTAAGGCTTGCTTTCTCTTCCAGCCTGACAAGTAGTACTGAATAGCAGAATACAAAGAGCCTTGGTCACACAGTGCTGCAGGCATATGACCCTCAGTGGACTGTGTGTCACAGCCACGCATGAAGCTGCATGCTGCTCAGACAGGAGTCATACCAACAGCTGGGAGAGGCTTAAGCAAATGAAGGCTGTCAGGGGATGCAGAAATCAAGGTGAGGAGAGGAAAGGCAAACCTAGAAGCAAAAGTGCAGAGTATCAACCACAAAGGAAAGTGCAGAGGACTATTGCAAGGAAGGATCTCAGGAAGCACAATTTACAGGCAGGACCACAAGCATCTGAAACAGGAAAGCTTTCAGAATAGATATGGCATAGGTTTAGACCAGACACTATAAAGCACAGCTGCCCTGATCATCTTGCACTGTCAAGAGAGAAGAGAAAGATGTCTGCTGAAATACTTATCATTCAGAGGATGCAGGCTATGCTGATGAGCCTCTCCTCCTACTCAGCACAGGAGTCAGCAACCCCTCTGGTTAAGCCAACATTCATTTCAAGAGCAAGCAACCAGGAAACCATTTCCAAACAAGTCAGCTACTCACAGATCTCTCTCTACATCTTCCACTGTGTCCCACTCCAGAGACATCTATTCCCTGTTCCCTGTACCTGTCACAAGCCCTTCTAGGTGAAGATGCTTGCATACCGCTTGATCTGATTTTTTCCTTGAGCTCCTCTTGCTCCTTGGAGGGGTTTAAACACACCTGCTAGGAGCACACAAGTAAAGTACAAGGCAACATGCTATGAAGGGGCAGGAAGGCTCCTCTCAGTGTTTCTCAATCAAATGCATGAGCTTTGTATAAAGTCCCTTTACCAGAACAGGAGCTGGGACTGGTTTCTTTTCATACTAGGCACGTGTTTAAGGTGTGGGGATGAGCACCAATCCCTACCTCCTGGACACAGCAAATGTTGGGCTGTAGACCTAAAGGTGCTGTGCTCTGGGCACACTCCCAGAAAGGGAAGCATTTGAGCAACAAAGGCAAAAGCCAGTCTCCATCATTTAATAAGCGAATAGGAGGATGCTTAAGGTAACACAGGACATGCTGAGAAGATGATGCCCCCTCATGGGGGTACTGCGATGTCACAGAGATGGCAGGAAGAGAACGGTAAGCACTAACAGGGCAAATTCCATATATTCCCTTCCATAGGTTCCCACTAAGCTCACACACAAGTGTTTATTCATCAGAGCAGCAGCTCAGCTCCCTGGTTTCCTTAGACTTGAGGTTTTTATCTGAAGCAAACTGCAGCTGGATTGCATAGGGAGAAAGCAAGCAGTATGTAGTCCTCGGGGGCAATCTGCATTGGATGCAAGCAGGATAGACATCAGCAAAGCCCCTACCTTCCAAAGCTCAAGAAAGATGCAATTGCATCGTGTGAAATCCCTTTAAACACATTCCCTTGTTATCTTTAGCAGTGATAGCAAGGAGGGAGGAACTGGCAGCTGCACACACATAATCCAGCTGAGTTTTTTTTCCATCCCGATTCCTGTAAACATTTATTGTGGAAGCAGCCAAGCCTTTCACTGCTTCCAACTCCAAAGATGCTTCTTCTGCACCATCCATCTTCCACCATCTGTTTGAGCTTGTGACCTGTCTCAGATTAGAAGCAATACCACAGAGCTGCTGGACTCTGCAGCCCTCCCTCTTCTCCGCACTGACCATGTCTTGCCTCTCTCTTTTGGGTACATCTTTCAGCCCCCAGGCATCTGCTGAATTGCTCTGAGATTCCCAGCAAAGCCCTGGCTTCCCTGAGAAGCCCCAGTCAGTCTCTGGCTCAGAAACGTGCTTCCCTCACCCTGCCCCTAGCACAGCAGCATGGAGAAGGGTCAGACAGAACTGTGCAGCAAGACCTGCCCTTTGCCTCAGCAGCAGCACATGCTATTGTAGATAAACTGGGTCCTACCGCAGGCAAAAGTGGCCTCTTTGAGCTTAGTCCATCAGCCCTGTTTGGTTTCAGAATAGATTGTACAAACCTGGAATGGGGTGCTGTAAGAGGGACAAGGGATACAGAGCCACCTCGTAGCTCAGGCAAAGAGCAACTGGCTGAGTAAATGTAAAGGTAGGCAGACCATCAGGATGTGTGGGCTCTCTTTTCCACATTTCCACATTGCCACTTAGCCAATGAAAGGCTTACCAAGACATCAGCTCCTTTCTCAGGAGTTCTTCTCCTCTTGTTGACATTTCTCATCTATTTAGCCATCTTCAAGGTTGTTAAAGGAATCAAGATTTTCAGTGGTTTAAGAGAGCTGTCCTCCCAGCTCTTTCAATAGCAAAGATGGCACAAAGAGAGAACAATTGTTCCTCAGACACTGATACATTCATCACAGCTTATGAAGAGCTCTTTGGCACGCAGACCAGCTGCTCCCAACCTGCTGATGTTACGTTGACTAGGAAATAGCACCATTACTTTGGATAAGGAACCAGAGCTGTTGAGGGAGGACACATGCTGCTGCTCTTCCAAGAAGCAGTGACCAAGAGCAACAAAGCAAAGCAAGCAACCACTGTTCTCACCTTGTGCTCAGTACAGCAAGGCCTTACTATCTCTAAAGGCAAGCAAAGACGACATGACAGGCAAACATTTGGCTACATGATCCAAAAAACCAGGAAAACTGAGCAGTTCCTCATCTTCCCACTGCTCACCCCCATTTGCTAAATGAAACCCTAAGTGCCAAGTTGTGTTTTCCAGCCCTGCAAACACTCTTCCTAGCCAACCAAACCCAAATCACAGCAGGATGAACTGCTTTTCTCCACCCCCCCAACTCCTGAATTCCCACTCCACAGTTCCTCATCAGGCCTGGTGCTAATTAGAGCAGACTGTGAAGTTTACTACATCTGTAAGAATGGGAATGGCAGCGGTGGACAGACATGACACAAGCTGTTGCAAAACCTCCCATTCCCAAAGAACTGATGCCCACTGCTTCCTCAGTCCCCTCTCTGGGAGGAACTGCACTGGATGTACCTCCCCACAAAGCTTACCAAAAAGGAGCGGGTTATTCTGGGTTAAGGAATTTCATTAATTATCTCCTTAATAACAGGTTGTATTTGTTTGTAGATATCCCTTTCACTACTCATTTGATGGCACCCTTGGCAGTAACAGCCCATAATTCTTCATGTGCATGTCTGCTGTTTGAGGCAGACTTAATAAAAGCCAGGCTTGTGGTTGCAGCTCTAGCATTTAGTTCAGTGCACAAAAAGGAAGGAAGGCACCAATCTTTAAAGCAACAGCATTCCTATTGGCATGGCAGCTGACCGTGACACAGAAAAATCCCAAAGGATTAAGTCAGCCATTTTGCAAAGGTCTAACTCTAATCTTCCTGGAACCACCCTGGAAAATGCATGCTACCCTCTGGAGTTCTGTGTTCAAACTCTGATCCGAAGAGCTTTCTATCCAGTCAGATCTGCATCCTCATCTACTCTTCCATTGAGGAATTCTAAGCACTGAAACAACTGTAAATTCATTCTGGGAAGTAAATATCACAGTACCTCCTTTATGGTAAATGATAGAGATGATTTCAAGTGATTACACTGGAAAAGAGCAGCATGCAGTACTTCTGGGAATCATACCTGAAGCTCTTTGCATTGTGTCACAGTTTGGACAGAGACAAAAACTGCACCTTCTTTACCTGGATCCCACTGACCTCAGTGTGATGCACTGCAACTAATGAACTGCATCTCTTACACTAGCGAGTATAGTTCAGTGTTTAGGATCTCTTTGGTCTTCCAGAGCCACCGTGGAAACCTCATGGTGCAAAGATTGGAAGCTGTAGGAGTTTGGGCCAACTCCTGAAGTCCTCCTGTTCTCTTGGCTTGGGTCCCTAGGAGTTTTCTGGACAACACCAGGATCCTACAGTATTCTCAGGAAAAGATGTGAGTAGGAGGCTGGCAAGTAAGTTCTCATTTTCCCTGTGAATCACAAGGGAGCCAGACAAGGAATGTCTCCATCAGCAGACAAATGGAACAGGCTTACGGGCATCTTTAGTGGTGACATATTTCTTTACTAACTGCCAGTTTGTTACTGGAACAGCTTTGGTGCAGAACAAGAGTGACTTCTAGTGCAGCCCAGGAATATGGCCAGATTAATGGCTTGGCATTATCCCTCCATGTGCTTAACTTCATCGGCCTGTGATGCCTACTGCAAATTGGACTTGGTTATAACTGCAAAGTGCCTGTAAAAGTGCTGGGGATGTTGCTCCCCTGGTGAAATCTAAAGCCCAGACATGTTCCATCTTGCGGACATGGAGAGCCAGGACATCCAAGGTCATTTCATGAAGCGACAGCACACACATGGCCGCTTGTGGCAGCGGCAAATTGCATTTCCTAGCTCAGGAGTTCGTTCAGCCTCCCCAGAGAGCAGTCTTTTCAGCTACAGTGATAAACACACTACAGCCTGGCTTTCCTTCCTGCTTTAAGAGCTGAGAGTCCTGCCCTCTCCCTGCCTGATGTTCTTGAATGAGGCTGAAGCATTTCCTCTGCACTCCCTCCACTGACCCTCCAGACCTGCGCTGGCACCGCGGGCAGGAACTGAAGGCAACCTCCTGTACCTCACAGGGAGCACAACCAAGCCAACCTGCATGGGGAAGAGGTGCTCACCAGTCCTGCCCGCAGGGTCATGCTACATCCCGGTAAGGCTGGTGGCACCACCGCAATTCCCTGTGCTCAAGGAGAACATCAGTATTTTCTGAAATCAAGAGAAGAATTAATACAATTAAGATGCTCAGAGGTCTGGAGCACCTCTCCTATCATGACAGGCTGAGTTAGACAGATGGTGGCAGCTTGGCTGGTCTAAAAGCTTTTAAGAACCATAGTCCCATCACCCTCAGCACCACTTCTTTACATTCCCATTTTCTCTGCCTGCATGTTTACAGTGCACTGACTTCAACTAATGGCAAGTAAAACCAAACCCCTAGCTTGCTTCTACTCAAATTGTTTTATACAGAACAGTAGACAGAGAGGAATCGAAGAGAATAAAATAGGACAGTCAGAGAAATAAAATGAACTGGTTAATACACTTCCTACTTGGTGCTGGTTTTGTGTGACCATGTTGTCAGCTTACAATTGTTGGCAAGAAACCAAGAGGGATGCGCCTTAGCTGAACAGCATATACTCACTGAGAAGCAGAACACGTACATTGACCTAACTGTGCCTGGCTGTCCTTTTTGTACAAGATCCAACTCTTTCCTGTGCACGTAGCAGCCTTTTCAGAATCACAGCCCAAGATGTCACCCAGGAGGCACAGTGCCACGTATCTTCCTTTGGCTGTGCTTTGAACAGAGCCTCCCCAGACAATGGGATGGGGTAAAGATGTCATGCTCAGTCACTGTAGGTGAAACCCTGAGTACACAGACGGCAACTTCACTTCTGCAAGCCAGGATCTTGCAGGGAGATGGTCACATCACATCCATCTAAGAACCCAATGCAGCCAGCCAGAATCTCCCGTCAATCACTGAACAGAGAAAGAAACTGCTCCAGAGGGTAAGGCACAGCAGAAACCTACTCTGGAAGCTCCAAACAGCCCCAGCTGGGAGCCTTTCCCTACACTGTTTGCCTGAGGGTAAGTGATGGAGAAGTTTGATCAAGTTCTGACACCCGAGAGTGTTCAAAGCATGGCAGCAACTTCTGGAGTGTTTATAGCCAGACATTTCAAAACCAGAAGGAAAACCACAAAGCACTGAGCCTCCAGCATGCTGGGCTCTTCATTCTCAAGCCTGAAGTATCACTCAGATGTTCAAAAGGACTGAATGGGGCTTTGAACTCCATATGCTCTCCATATGAACTCCAAGTGCTCCATAATGCAAATATACCTGATGTATCTTTTCATCAAAAACCTTCCTTGAGTAGCAGTTGGTTTGAATGCACAGAAAAGACTTATTGTTTTCTAAGGTTCATAACAGTTAATAGAGACCTCGTTAAAAACCTGAAACTATTCATAGGACAGGGCTATTTCAGAGCAGGCTGGAGTTTCGTATTTCTCAAGAGGTTCCACTGCAGCATGTTCCAAGTTTAGAGCCTGAAATGGCTCCATTTATAACAATGGTTCTTTCTTCTACATGTCTTTTTTCCAAGCTCAGCTGCTTATTAGAGGTGTGATTTCTACCCCCTTGGATTTCAAATGGAAAAAGAATTACTGCTCATCCTCTTCTCATCCTCATTAAAAATACCCCTTCCCCACCCAGGCACAGCGAAGAGGATAAACCCAGTTTGCTTTCAGTGTATTTGTACCTCTGTCACCCAACAACAGTGTCTCTGCTTTCTAGTTTAAGTGCCTGAGCCTCATGGCATCTCCCCGAGCAGTGGAACATGTTCAGTTTGGGGAGCAAAGTGGGTTCAGAGATTAAGAAAATGGGTAACAAGTGGCTGATTTAGTTTGGGGAAATGCCACAGCATTCCCCCAGGTCCCTGTTTGGGTCTCTGCTCCCAGGAAGCCTCCAGCAATCACTACAAGACAAACTCAAAGCTTCTCCTGCAATGGCAGTAAGTAACTGCATTACATCCCACACCCAGCATAAGTTCTGGCTCTATGCTCCTGGCTGCTGCCAAGGCCACGACGCTGTTTCTTCCTGCATCTTTAGTTCTTGGGCAATTTTACACTTCTAATCTGTACATAATGTTCAGCTTCTTCTCTCACAGTTTATGGACTTGGACACTGAGGCAGTTTGCATTGCTACTGGAAGGAGTGAATCTCCCTGATTCCCTGGACAAAGGAAAATCTCTGTCAAGGCAGACACTCTGGCATAGCCTTCTTTTCATAGAACACAAGGCAAACAAAGCACCTCTAGAGCTGCCTTTCAGTAATGACGACCAAGCCTCTGGAGACATGGGATTTATTTCTAGCTCTGACACAGATACTCAATGTGAACTTCTACAGATTCTTGAACACCTGCCTCTAGCTGAACCAACTCTTTAAAGAGTGCAATAAACCTGAAAGTAAGACAAAATGCTGCCCTGTGGTCGAGGAAGTCAGAAGCACATCTTGAAATCTTCTGTATCTCAGTCCTGAAAGAAATAAGCACCTTGACTCTTGGTTTTCTAATGCCAAATTTCTTTCCAAAGCAAAGGTTCCTAATACTTAGAGCCAGTCAAAGTTGTGAGCAGTTTATCACAGAGTCTGGGAGAAGAAGCTGCCTCTCACCATGGCCGAAATTCAACCCAGCATTGAGCTCCATTCCCAGCTTGCTTAAGCTCTTTACATGATTAATGAAGAGACAGACAACTTTGTAAGGCCGTTCAGATGTTGATAGAGCTGAATCACTCCCTTTCTGTAACCTGAACAGTCTGGAGACAACCAGGCATGACCATAAAGGAAATAATAACCACCACCTGGGGGGCCAATGCCAGCTTTTTATCCATCATTCACTGGAAGGCCACAGTAGCCAGACTCGAGCTCAGATGGGTGCTGGCTCACTGCTAGGTTTTATTAGACCTGAACATAAGCATAAATGCCAGAGCCAACGGAGCTGAAGTTTCCATGGAAAGCTTTAGCTGAGGGAGGCGAGCAGGGTGGAGGTATCAGTATCAGTCACTTATTTAGTGACAAACCCCTGCCTGGAATTGCCTCCCCAAAGCATGAGCCAACTGTGGTCACTCTTACCACCCTTCAACATCAGCCACCAACTGAAGTGGCCCTATTCATATTAGAGCAACACTTATTTTAGCAGCACTGGGAATCTCTTTGGGGATACGATACACCTAGTGGGATTTGGCCAGTTAATGCCCACATATTTCACTGGGTACCCAAATACCAACTCAAAGTACAGGACAAATGTCCTTCCATGACATCTAGGGAGACTGACATGAAAGCAGCCCATCCTTATTTCATAGATACGGGAAAAGAAAGTAAAGGACTGTGGCAAGACTACTCATTACCACCCCACCATATGGTAGAAAGAATTATCAATACCTAGATGTTCACAATTAATGTTGCAACAACAGGGTTGTTTGTTTCCTCCACTTCACACCAGCCAGAAAAACACAACCTTTTCCTTTCCAGGCCCTGCTAATGTCATCAGATCACAAGAGCTTCCATGTGTTGTCTGACACTCACACCCTGGTGCTTCAGATGCTCAGTGCCAATAACTACACCATTGTCTGACTTTACACAGTGAGCTCAGATAGTTCTGGAGAGAAAAGAATATCTGATTTGATGGATGCTCTCTGAGGCTGAGCTTCCACCCCATGCTTCAGGCTGCTGCCGTGCTCTGATACAGACCCTGTGCCATGCTTCACATCCAGCCCAACAGATCCACATTTCTGGCTTCAAGCTTGCTGTTTCCAGACTGGGTCTCCATACGTTGCTCCACCCTGGCTCTTGTAGTGATCCCTCAAACCTCAGTGGTACAAAGAGCATCCACTTCACTTCCTCAGGGACCACAAAAGAAGCTGACTTGTTTAATGCATGCTACAAAGTCTCACTTCTGACAGCCAGGTCTGTGCAGACCAAGGGAGCACTTTCTTCTCAGACATATCCTATCCTTAAGAAATCCAGATTTTAACCACTCACAACAGCAGTACAAACACAATACAATCTGTTGCACTGAGTGTGACTTCTGTAGTGCCAAAGAGTGGAGACAAATGATTGAACAGGTCTTGTCTGGCATCAACACACATGAACCTTAAGTCATTTTAGAGTGTCTTCCACTAGTCAGCATGTGCTTTAAGGTGCCTAAAATAGGCCACACTGCAACAAATCCCAGCCACTAGCTAAACACCCAAAGGAAATATCCTTTCTGGATTACTATCAAATATATATCCAATGAAGGATTAGCACAGTCCCACTGAAAGCAGAGCTGAGAAAGCTTTTTAGAACACCCGTTTCAAAAAGTGATACTGCTGCTTGTCAAGATGCAAGATATTCCTACAGCCAAATTGATGGTAACCCAGTCCTCCTCCTGCTGTCACTCCAGTGCTAGTGATGGCAGCTGATAGGAGGAACAAAGGAGAACAGAAGTCACTAAAGTAACTCTAGTGTCTGATGCAGGCACACATTTACTGCTTCAGGTCAACCATCTCTTTCCAGAGAAGCCCCAGAATCTCTCTTCTCCTTTACACACAGCAGCCTACAGGATGGATGGAAAAGATTCTAGAGTAAAAGTGGTATCTGGTGTGAGTAATTGGCTGGGAATTAGTGGGTACGCAAGGGTGTGGGAGTTGTGATTCATGAAATGCTTCCCCATCTTGCAAAGAGCAAACAGTTGGCACTCAGGAGCAGTAACTCAGTGGTGAGGCATTTGGCAGAAGTGCTTCTGGAGCAAGCGCTAAGGCTGGAGCTGCGTGGCAGCCAGAGCATCTCAGCACAGCTCTGATGGAGCATTACCAGGATCAGAACATTTCCTGACACCACTGCAAAGGAAGATAGAAAATCTGTCCAGCCCTTGTTCCAAGAGGGTGTAAAACATAAAAGGATCATGCTTTGTCTTCAGTTCCAAGTAAAATCCCCAATATAGATACATTGAATGGTCCCAAGGAACAAATTGAGCAGTAGCTGGGCCCAAGAGATTGCAACCATTAAAAAACAGAAGTGCAAAATGCACCACAGCAGCTCAGGATTTATTTCTCCCTGACATCATGGGCTACTGTAGATACAGATGTTGCGAGGGCTGGAGCACCTCTGCTATGGAGGCAGCCTGTGTTCAAGGCCAGGTTGGACACAGGGGCTTAGAGCAAGCTGCTCTAGTGGAAGGTGTCCCTGCCCATGGCAGGGGGTTGGAACTGGATGAGCTTTAAGGTCCCTGCAACACAAACCATCCCATGATATCGTGCACGCCCTCAGCCTAAAATGAAATTACCTTTCCCAAGTGCACTAGTGCTTGTCCTAATCTCAGTTCCCCTGCCAGGGTATGCATATGCAAGTGGGATGCTCAATGGGCTCCATATAGAGACTAGATCTGAAACACTGGAAAACTCACCACAGAGCCATCCTATGTGCCTGAATTTCAGCCCAGAGACTTCCCTCTGGTGCGGAGAACTTGATGATGCGCACATCAGTATTGCAATCAGACTCTGAGAAATATTCGACATCACTGAGTGTTTAGAATTGGCACAGGGAACAAAAAAAAACAGCACCCACACACACAATCACTACTGTCAAGTTCAAAGTGCTGCTCTGACACTCATCTTCTCTTGTGAGAAAGCACAGCTTAGCAGCTACAATTTTGGAAGGTTGGGAATGGGAACTGACAAGCCCTAAGAGATTTACAAACTGACGATGGAAGGAATCGTGTTGTAATTTTTCAGCCCTTGACGTTCTGACTTATGGTTTCTAAACCACTGGGGAATAATGATACTGAAGACACTGATTAGAAAGATATCTAAAGCAATGTCAAAGTTGAAGTATCAGGAGTCAGCTTTAATAGTTTCTCAGCGGCAACTTCAAGACTAGGAATTAAATCCCTACTTCCTTATTAACTGAGAGAATTATCCCATCGATCATCAGCAGCTGTGTAGAGTAGAACATGAAGCAGTGAAACCAAGCAGTTTGAACTGGGAATCATACATGAAATGCACTGCTTACACAATTTGTGATGTAGTCAGTTTTCAGAGTCTGGCCAAACAGAGAGTGGTAAGTGCCATGGTTTTTTGCTTGTCTTTGGAATTCTGTATCCACTGCTCTATAAAGAAACAAGATTTCTGCAAAGCAAGAGTTCACCTAAATGCACAAATACCAAGTCTCATTCTTTCGAACCACTGGCAAAGGACTCACCTTCCATGCCCACACGAACATGAACATTTCCCATACTGTGCACTTTTATGGTCCAGCACGCAATCAGGAAAACTATGGACTGAGTCAAAGCCAGAACCCATGGAAATTACAGCTCCCATCACCACAAAACTATCTGGGAACCAAAGAATCTTTGGCATCATAATCCCGCAAAGAGCTCTGTTGTACAGAGTGAAGCGGGTCAGCACAGCTTCTGCTGCACAGGACAGGACTGTGAAAGGGAAATGGTACCTCCTGAGCCAGGAAGTGATGAACTATTGAGGCTATATTCTTCCCAGCATTCCAGCAAGTACAAAGGTGTGCTGAGCACAGGGCACTCCTGTGACTGGCACTACTTTTAGCCACAGCATTACTAACACAAGTGTGCTGAGCAACCACAAGCCTTTGCTGGTATTGATTCACAGGTGGGCAGGTACTGGAGGGAACATTTGTCTTCGTTAATGCAGGGTGGAAAGAGCAACAAAAATGTCCTAGGATCAGGGAAGATCAAACAGAAGACAAATTCGCTTGGATTACTCATTGCTTCTAGGGGTTTCTTTGGCTCCATTTGTAGTTAAGCTGCTAAAGCCAGAAGAAAGATCTCATGGAAAATGAACATACAGATTTTAACATCTGCTCTTTCCTTTCCTCTCAATCACTAACAATAGGTTTTGCTGATACTGAAGTATTTATGTATAAAATAGAGCTAAAATGTGATTATGACCACTGCTGGAAAAAATACAGCAGATTGATGTGAACAAAGTGTCCCAAGCTGGCTGACACCAAAGAGGGAATGGAGGTGAAGCCTTCCCTTCTCCTCCTCTTGTGAGTAGGAAGCATGTGTGAGATGGGAGACATCTGAGATGCAAACTCCTCCTCAACCTGATATAAACCTAACCTTCAAGTTGGATCTTGTATCCTAGAATGGCTGCTCACAGATCCGATATTCTAGACTGGGCCTCTTTCTACATCTTCTGGTCCTATACAATCTGAAAACCCACAGCTAGCTATCAGAACAGGATGTGGAAGCTCCCATACCCCACAGATTATATTCACTAGTAGGTTAAAAAGTGGCACCATCTTTCATGAATGACAGGCTTTGGTTTTAGTTGAATATGTTCTCAAAATGGTGAAGTGTTTTAGCTGGGATGCGAGGAATTTATTTCAGCTCAGGCACAATACATCACTTCACTCTCAATTACACTACCTGCTCCTCGTGACCACAGCTTTGCTTACAGTCACAGGCCAGCTGGCAGTTCACTAGTCCCCAAAATGAGCATAAATAGGACCATTCAAACAAATCCCTTTGCCCTGCCCTGTTTCCTCTGCTGTTCTGATCACATAGAAAAGGCTAGAAGAAGCTTGTCAGTGAATTCATCATAGCATCAGTGAAATTGATAGGAAATGGGCCTAATAAGACTGCCACAGTCACTGACAATCAACAATAGGTAGAGAAGGTTTTATCTTCTCTCTCTGAAGCCGTTGAGTAGATTCCTCACAGTAGGCTGGTGTTGCAAGATGATCAGTTCCAATTCAAACTGAAGGGAGGAGCTTCCCACAGCTCCAACAGCAGTGAAGAGTTTCAAGGAGCTGTGAGGGCTCCCAGAAATAGAAAGCTTCATTACCTGCCTTGGAAAACTTGGCTCTGTGCTCCACATTACAGTCCCACGCATGTCTGTGAGGACACTTGAGGTCATGAATGAGAAACATCAGTGCACATTCCTGTCCAGTTCAGCGCGGAGGGGAACAGAGATGTTTAAAGCAGACTTGTGAGAGGAGTGTCACACGATCCCTCTGACCATCCTCCCAGGACACAGCGCTTCCCATGGGTAAGGTGTACAGAATAGATTCAGCATATGAGCAGCCTCAGTGAAGGGTTGCCACAACTCAGTGATTGCAAAACTACCCCTCTGTGCATGTCTCCAACTTCGTGTCTCATGTTGAAAGTGGGCTGAAGTTTTAAGTGGTAGCAGATGTTGGCAGGATGCTCCAGACCTTTGTTGCATGGATTCCCAGATAGCTGCTGCTTTTGTGCTAGCCATTTTCTAGTAATAACAATAATTAAGTGCCATTTGTATAAGGTCTTTCATTCAACAGTCCCAAAGCGTTCAATAAATTTAACAAACCATTAATACTCAGCAGATGTATCTCTGCGTTTCTGAAGAGGCTGTACACATCTTAAGCAATCCTCCACATCCCCGCAAATGGCAGGTACTGTAATTGCCTTCGGTTTGCAGACGCAGAAGCAGAATTCGGGAATGTCAAATGCCACAGTACACTCTGCTAATAATAAAGGGATTTAAACAGAGTTCCTACCTCTTAACTCTGTTCCCACAGCAAGCTGGAAACCACCCTGCCTCCAGAAATTCACACACACTGGTAACTGCAGTGGTTAATGCAGAACACTGCACTGAAAAGCAAGGATGTGTTCCCAGAGTACATGAAAACAACCAACTGCTGAGAGTGGGACAAGTCCAACCAAAGCAACAAGCACTTTTTCACTAGCACAACTTAAGGTAGCTACAAGTTAACTTAGTGGCCCAAGGAGGATATTGGAAAGAAATCAATAGTCACTAAGAAGCTGTAATCTTGCTTGAACATGCCACTGGAGGGCAGGACAGCCGAACTGCCCCTAAGCATCACATCATGGGAGACATTGATTGGAAGGATTGGCAATGCCATCGTTACATCACCTAGACTTCATTCCCATTAGTTCATAATTTATCCACAATGCACAGACAGTTGCCACTGGTGAGGAGAACCAACAGCACAAAATGAAGCATGCATGCAATTGCCACTGGCACTTGGGATTCAAGCAAGGAAAGACTTTGGCAGGCCTCCTGCAGTGGCCAAACAATCAAGTTACACTGTCTGCAGAACTTAGCTCCCACCAGCAAAACCCCAGTAGCTGCACATCTGTGCCTAGACTGCACAGAATACAAAGAATGGGTTTCAGCTACGGCATGGGACAACTCAGTTATCAACTGTTATAGAGAACATGAGCAGTAACAATTCCTTCAGCTGTGGCTGGGCCCTAACATAAAGCAAATTGTTCTTGTCAAGTTGTGTTTAACTTTTACTGTGCTGCTTCTACCAAAGGCAGTTTGAGCTTCATCACACAGTTTGAATTACACTGCATTTGTTCATGTTTCAAAAAACATAAAGAACCATTTGCAGAAATCTGAGAGCTTGACATCATGACTCATCAATTGTCACAGCAATATAAGCTACAACCTACCTGTGTATCTCATGCATAACTGCAATAACTAGAAGTCTTTTTCTGTACCTACTTATCAAGAAGACTGCACAGATCTAACACCACAGTGCAATCACTCACCATGCAGTAAAACCTCTTACCCAAATCCTCTCCTAAGCTTCCTTGCCTCCAATTATCTGCTCTACTTCTCCTGTTGATATCTTACAGTTTTACTCTGCACTTCAAACAGCAACCAGCTGACCACGCAACCAAAAGGAATCATTGCTAAGCTCTCCTCAGCTGAATTAGAACAAAAGCAGTTACATGGACTGTGTTTGGAGAGTCACAAAACTAGTGCTTGGCCCTGACTCGAGGTGAGGGAGAAATCCTGTCCAAGGTGACACCCAATTCTTTTCAGCTGAAATAAACTGAATTTCTAGCAAGGGGAGCCAGGTTTCATAACCTACAATAGGGGAAGCGTTCACTGGACAGAGGTTGTGTGAGTACACACGAGGCCAGACTGAGTCCCTTTTTTTCATCATGCAGAAATGTAGCAGCTTTTTATTTCACTTTATGATTCAGTGTTCCCAATGGAAAGAGCACACACATCATGGGTTTGGCACTGCACACCACCTCATTTCCTACCAGCCCCATCCTGCAACGAATCCAACACAGCCATTTCATTAATCTCTTCAAGGAGGCGTTTGTGCTAGTGCAGGAGCAGTAAGGGGCACAAGGGCACAAGGGGAGGACTGCTCTGCACTTGCAGTTCATGCAGCATAAACCACCGCTGTAAGGCAAACAAACAAATGAGCCCACAAGGCAGTCAGGGGAAACCAGGGAATAAGGTCTCCTTCTGGCTTGAGTCAGCCCAGCTCCAAAACAGCCGGAAGAGTTATTCTGTTGTGTGTTGGATACAGATTGTCTACCATAACCTATTACAGCTTTTCTCCCCACTGATTCATTCCCCAGCATGCTGCTGAGCTGCATGGGCACAAGGATGCCATGGGTAATCACTCACCCAGCATGCAGGCTACAGCCAGCCTTCTCTTTCCACCTGAGCACAAGCAGGATCTAGAGTTCTAAATAGGTTGCCTTTCCTATTTCTTTCATGTGTTGCAAACATGGCAAAGTCTCCCCAGGCTGCTGAACTGGAGGGTTTCTGTTTGCCCATAACATGTATGTGGAAGGGTGGTAAAACTGCAGAGGTGCTCATGACCTAATTAAATAATAATCGAAAGAACCAGCTCTAAACCAAATCTCAACCCAAGGCAAGACTTTGCTGGCACTATAAACTCGCCAAGAGATTCCTGGGTCCACACTGTCTTACCTTCTTTTCACTCCTAATCTCCTTTCCCAGGATCTTTTGGCTGAATCCATCTCACCTATCACCTCAGGTGCAGCCTTCAATAGGGTCCAGAGCAACTAGGCACACGAAAATGGGACTAAGAACATTAAATAGCAGGAGGGGAGGGGAAGCAAGGGCTGATACCCTGTGATAATCTATGTCTGGCCCTAAACCCAAACATAGAATACAAACAGCTAAAAGCCCATTAGGTTTCAAACACACATGTTGAACGATGTTAGAGCAGCATGTCAAAGTCTGTTACAAATGCTGCAGGGACAAGAAGCAAACAGTTGTTCAGGCCTTGCTAAGTGCATCTGACATACAAGGAGAGTCCTCCAATAAGTCTGATTAAGAAGATTTTTCTTGGAGTCAAAGCTTGCTGGGGTGTTTTTCCAGTCAGCCCTCCCCCTGCAGGACTGCTGCTCAAGAATGCTATTACTGGTTAATCATTTCCCACTGCGTTGGATAGAATTCAACAGGGAAGAAAGTGGTCCCATGGTTGCTGTTAAATTGATCAGACTCTAGATGTGCCAGGGTTGCCATAGTTCAGCCTCCTTGAGTTCATAGTTTTGATGCCTATATCTGGGAAATTGGTTGATTTGGTAGAATGTAAATTCTGTACTAGGTGCCTAAAGACAGTAAGACATTTAGAGCAAAGGGAAAAGCAGCTCCACTTTCTCCCTATTACGAAAGACACTGCAAACTACAGAAATCATTTGAATCAAAGGTTAAACATGTTTAGATCTGCATTCTTTTCCTTCCCTCCTCTGCTCTTTTCTATGCATTAGCAGTCCCAGAGGCTCCCAAGCAAAGCCTGCAATGTTCCTTACCACAGTTCTCCCCTTGCCATCTGTCCAGGTGTGTTTTCTAGATGTTGTGCTAGATTTGAGGTGCGAGCCTTGTTCTCTCTAAGGTCAGTGGGAGATTTCCTATGGGCTTCAGTGGGAAAAGGACTCCATCTTTTGTCTTACATGTTCTCAAAAATGGATTATTTCTATCTGGTTGGAGCTCAAAATATAAAATGGTGAAGCCAATTCCCTATTCCTATTCTTTTTTTCCAAAGAGGTGCACAATAAAGCATGCCTATTACAAGCATCATTGATAAGTAAATATTGGATAATTTCTCTGAAGTGTTGATGCTGCGTATCCAAACAGCTAAATATTATTCCTTAATTCCTGACAAGGAAAAGTAGGATTTGGTTTATATCCATGCATAAGCTAGGATAGGCCCTTATACTTACCTCGACTGGGTTAACATGTTTTATTTTGGCTTTAACAAGAAGCTCTGAGCTAAGGTTTCCTGACCTTTGTTTCAAATAGCCTACACCACTGTAAGAGTCTGGAGTAGATCCATGCTTCTAATGGGATATATCTTGCAAAAGTCTGGGAACTCCTAAGCACAGGAAAAGTGACAAGGCTTCAGCATGACTCATTGGTGAGATTTGAAAAGATACTGGAAGAAACAGGCTAGCAAATCACTTCAATGTACTTTCCCCTTTTGCAGATCCACATCTGCTCTGCCTCACTTTTTGAAGACCTCAGCTTCTCTGCTTGCAGGCAAGGGATAGCTAGGGTTGCAGGCTGCACAGCTCGGATGGTGCCACTGGCTTGCTTTACCAGGGGAGTAACCAGGTGTCACTTGTTTTACCAGGGGAGTATTGTGAAACCAAAGCAGCTTCAGGTCACTTGGGGAAGTGGGAAATGCCCACCCATCTGATACAAGCATGGCAACCAAGGTACCTCAGTACCTTCCAGGAGAGGCACTAGGACCCACTTGGGTCACAGCTTGCAAGTACATGAACTCTACTGAACTCTATTACCTTGCTAGATGTATGTACTCTATGTAGTGCACTCTCACTATAAATGTGTCTTTCTGGACCTGTGGAACAGCTGAGGAGCAGGACACAGGAGCCAGATGCCAGGGGCCATCTACCCAGAGCACATTGGCTTGAAATCTATGCACCCTCCAGCTACCCCAGAGTGAATCCATAGCAACCCTGCAATGCAAGTGTCTGGTAACTTTGCATTCTTTACCACTTAGTGGCATAGGAGCTAAGGCTTATAGGTGACTGCTGGAAATGAGAAAGGACACTTTACAATGCCGATGGACACAAGGCAGCAGGCACAAATGCGGATTCAAATATGTTACTAGCTGGTCTTCAGGACCTTCTCTGGGGATACTGCTGACAGGAAAATATCTTGACCTCAAAGGATCTCACCAGACGAGTAATTCACAGAATCACCAGGTTGTCCTTGAGGTTTTCCCACCTTCTCCATGCAGATCAGCTCCAGCAGCAACCTTCCTACAGTCCGGAAGGCAGAGAAATTTAAAACAAACTGGAATTTCTCTCTAAACGGCTTTTACATTCTGCAAATGCTGCAGGGTCACGTTTTAGTGAAGAATCAGATATGGCTTCATCAGAAGCTCTTCAGATACCAAGAAAGACCTGAACATTGAGTAAGTAGAATGTGCAGTAGGAATCTTCTGAAAGGGAAAAAGCTTCTCTCACCTTGACCAGAGCCACACATCTCGCTCACTGCCCTGCTCTGGTGAGACTCCCCCCTGAAAGTCCCGTGTCCAGCTCTGGAATCCTCAGTACAGGAAAGACATGGCTGAGAGTTGGGTGTGTTCGGCCTGGAGGAAGAGAAGATTCCAGGGACACATCATTGCAGCCTTGTAGTACTCAAAAGGAGCCTGTAAGAAAGATGAGGAGACTTTTGAGGAGGGCCTGTGTGACAGGATGAGGGGTGATGGGTTTAAACTGGAAGCAGGAGATTCAGGCTGGACATGAAGAAGAAACTCTTTACAATGAGCGCGGTAAAACCCTGGCACAGGTTGCCCAGAGAGGTGGTGGATGCACCATCCTGGAGACATTCCAGGCCAAGATGGATGCGGCTCTGAACCACCTGATCTAGTTGAAGATGTCCCTTCTCACTACAGGGGTTGGACTGAACGACATCCTGCAATGAAGAAGGTCCTTCCCAATGCAAATGTTTCTATGATTCTGCCTTTCTCAGTTTGTCAGCTCATTGAATCTGAATGGTTTTCTCCTAAAGCAAGAAAAACAGTGAAGTTGCTTTAAAAACAGCTCATCTGGGCAGCAGCTGAAAGGAAAACTCCATTTTCCTTTCCCCAGCAGAGGCCACAGAGCCCTTGTTTTGAAGTGTCAAGTTCTAACCTCCTTCACACTGTTAAAACTGCATATCTTGATCCAAATCAACTTGCTCTGAAGCCAGAGGACTTGTAACTGACTACAGTGGGAACTGCATGGAACCCTTAAAGAGATAAACTGAACAGGAAATGGCTTTTAAAGAGAGACCTCTTGCCCCCAAGGCAAGGGAGTCACAGAAAACTACAGAAACACATTGCTCTTTTTCAGTCTTCTGCAGAGGCCAAAAGATGTAAAACAAACATGGATTTAAGACAGCAAAGGAAAAGGCTTCCATTCCTCCCCAGACATTAGCTCAGTTGAAACATCCTCCCAACTTTCTGCTATCACTGGAGAGTGTTTCCAGGCTCAGCCAATAGTATAGGAGAAATGAGGACTTGTGTTTTTGCAGCACATCTGGGAACGAAATCCCTCATATTCTACATGAATCATTTATTCACAGAACAGGTTTCAAACACCTCAAACATCCACTCAGCACTTGCGTTACATTGTGTGGAATTCACTTCAGGACAACGGAAATACTTCAATGCTTATGAAAACAAAGCGACAACAAAGAGTTTCCACAAACACAGTGACAACAAAATCTCCAAGTAAATACTAAGAAATCTCTCAAAATGGAAGTAAAACCCATGTGAACACGTAGCTCTGGGAACACAGACCTTTCCCCTTGCTCAATAAAAACAACTGTTCAGCATCCTGACTGACCAAGGCAAGCTTGTGAAGCTGCCCTCCAAAGAACTCCAGAAAGACTGTGCGTTAACTCTGCTGATGTGACTCTCACAAAGCATGTAATGAATTACCTCAGAACCCTGCTTTTCTATCTCCACAGGAACAGTTAGAATCTAAGCAAATGGCATTTTGCTATGCCATTGATAGCATCTACACAGAGAACTAGGTTGCTCTGAGTGTAGACAACCTAGGTCTTGTTCCTAGACATTAACTGCATCCCCAGCACCATGCTAGAATCCACTGATTTGCCGTTCGGTTGCCTTCCGTTCAACAGCATGTTTTCACTTCTCCTTCCAAGATGGATCTCCCTCTTTTTCCTCAAGCTGGGTATCATTCTTTAGCACCAGCATCTCTTCTTGCAGTGTGCATGCACAGGCTGCAGGATAGGGAAGGACTCAAAGACCTGGAAGACCCTAAGATTCCTCAGAGGGAGAGCAAGTCAGATGTTTGCTATCAACTTGCCACCATCCAACTGAGGGTTCAGAACTGACTTCTTGCCTGGACAAGTATGTGGGTACCTGTTGTTCACCAAGCTGAACAGAAACACCCTGAAAAGGTCTCTTGGAGGGAACAGAAAGAATGTTGAACAAGACAATAGGTTAAAACCCTGTCCATGAATACGCAGACTCTTGTGAGGCATTTCCTTTTCAGATTCACCAGCTGCGCTGTGACTTTTCTCCTTCAGCAGCATCCAGATGGAAACAATGAACTCTTTACCACCATGAAATTTCTTCTTGTGATTCTAATGTTGCTATCTTGGATCTTTTATATTGGAGATGCTCCAGAAAACCTCTTGTCAGCTTGCAACTCCCACTCATGTCTTTGCTGCACATCCTTTCCATCCATTCCTCCACACACAGGAAATAACAAGGCTAGAAAAGGGTCTGCTGTGGTGCTTCTACTCACATTACAATCACCCAGCTCATTTAGTCAGGAAAGAAAAGAGCTCAGGAAGGGAGAACAATACTCCTTGAAAGCTTGTCTTCATGGGTATCTTGCTAAAGACGTTTTGGCTACTGACAGCAATCTTCCCAGTCCTCACAAAAATCACTGCTTGTGTGACAAAGGGCCATCACAGACATTCTATGTCCTGCTTGCACATAGAGTCTGTCCTGGGTTCAGCAGTTGCAGTCAGTTTTTCTTCTCTTTAGTAGCTGTGTTTTGA
>NDXB01016963.1:8338-18697 GCA_002631895.1 Agapornis roseicollis
AAAAAAAAAAAAAAAAAAAAAAAAAAGAATGTCTCCTCAAGATATGTGTAAGCATTTCCTTTTATATAAGTCATAATCTCCAGCAGAAATCAGATGACCAAATTAAGAAGAAATTCATCTTTCAGTTAGTGATTAATGCATTTTGAACACTCATGGCTTGATAAAAGAGAGCTAAAAAATGTGACTTATTGTTTTAGAAGAAAACAGCAGACAGAAGGACAAACATAGGTTATTTTTTTCCTTGTTTTAAAGAAGACTGCATTTTTTTAGGCGGCCTGGCTTATTGATTTTGAAAGGTCAGTGGTAGAAGCAAAGAAATTTTATGATAAATGTGAAGGTTTGCTACAAATGACTAATTTCCTACCATTCCTGATTGTATTAGCTGCTTGGTTACTGGCATTTGGATGGCCATATTGGGAAGAATCTTCTGCCATTCCTCATTGAATTATGGTTGCAGAAGTCCTCTGCCTAGCATCACTGACACAAGATGCTGAGAAATGGTTAATAAAATTTGTTTATTTGTTTTCTAACGACAGAAGTTGCAGATTTAATTATGCTCGTAACTGTGCAAGTAATCTATCCTTCTGAGAGTGAGATGAATGTGGAGGAAGGGAGAGTTTTGATTGGCTCTTGAAATTCACGACCAAAATCACAATTCCTAATAATATTTCTTTTCTAAACATATAACCATAGAGTACGAAAAGGGGGATATGAGAAGACAAAGAGAGAGAACCTTGGCAAATGCATGAATGCATAAGTGCAAGGAAACACAGGGAATCTGTGCTAAATGTTGACAGGAGAATGTAAGGGAGGTCCAAGCAACAATGTGAACCTGGCAGACAGAAGGTAGAGGGAAAAATAAAGCACGCTACCCAGCTGCTTTGCATTGCTTTGCCAATGCAAAGCATCTGTAAAAGCAGTTTAACTGGCCAGTTCACTCTGACTCCCTCTACAGTGCTCCAGATTGACATAAGACTGTTAAGGTACATGTTCTATATGTCTATAAATAATGAAATTATTAACATAGAGAAAACACACAAAAAAAACTTAAGTAAGTTTGGTGTTTCTTTTTCAACTCACTGTAAGATGGCAAAGGGCAAATTTTTGTTACAGTTTCCTATGGAGACCTCCTTTATAGAAAAAAAACAAAACAAAACAAAAAAAAACCAAAATAAAACCCCTGTAAAATTATACGAAACCCTGAACTCTCTCCAGGGTTTGGAGAGAGTTCAAACAGAGAACAATCCATGACAAGCATATTCTTTGAAACGCAGAAGTGCAGGTGAGGAATGGTTTCCTAGAACACAGCATTATAGGGAAGAGAAGTATAATATCTGATTTTAATCCCCTTTTTTTCATCTGTCAACTCCAGAATTTCCTCCTGACATGCAAGAGGCATGGTTCTTACTAAATCCTATATCTTTGCTTAAAGTTTATATGCTGTTGGAAAAAGTATTTTTCCTCACTGAAATAAAGATAGTAATTTTATCACTTAAAAGTGTTCTGAGGTACAGTTTGAACGCATTCATATAATTTAATAGTTCCGGAGATGCTACATACACCCTCCTTTGGTTCCCATAGAATCATAGAATAGTTAGGGTTGGAAAGGACCTTAAGATCATCTAGTTCCAACCCCGCTGCCATAAGCAGGGACACCTCACACTAAGCCATGTCACCCAAGGCTTCGTCCAACCTGGCCTTAAACATTGCCAGGGATGGAGCACTCACAACTTCCTTGGGCAACCCATTCCAGTGCCTCACCACCTTAAACAGGAAAGAATTTCTTCCTGATATCCAATCTAAACCTCCCCTGTTTAAGTTTGAACCCGTTACTCCTTGTCCTGTCACTCCAGTCCCTAATGAAGAGTCCCTCCCCAGCACCCCTATAGGCCCCCTTCAGATACCAGAAGGCTGCTATGAGGTTACCACACAGCCTTCTCTTCTCCAGGCTAAAGAGTCCCATCCTCCTTGTCTTTGAAGTTCAAGGAAAACCAACATAATACAGTTTTGTTCATCACTCAGATTTGAAGAATTTTTTTTGCTAAATGCAATAATCAGATCTGTATCAAAGATGTTTTATCAAGGATATATTTCCAAAGTCAAAGTCAGCCAAGATTATATGTTTATATAAAATTTATATATGTCTATACAAAAAAGGATGACTTGCAAATTAAAGATGCCTTAACCCCTGTCTTCAGGCATGGAAGTTAGCAGCAAAAGGCACATGGTGGCAAAGCATGGTGCCCATTATCCTTGCTCAAAGAAACAGAAATTCACACACCTTTCCAGTAGCAGCTGTCTGTCTCCAGCTCTCAATCCGCAGCAGTTATCAATAGCAGGGAGACTCTGCCTGCTAAAATGATTGTAATCACTAACTCAACTTGCTAGCATTAGACATCTCACTAACAATTAGATACAGTTAGTTGAAGCCTTCAAAAAGAACTACTAATATACTTTTCTAAATTCATTGATTCCTCTTCATTCAGGAGCATATAAACCAGATAACTACTTCAGGTTAAAATAAAAACTTTAACTATTAAATTGTACATTTAAATATGTTGGTACTGGGACTTGACTAGATTTGTTTTGTAAGTTTGCTAGCTCTTATGCATTTTGTTTGGATTGCTATAGACTCCAAATGGAATATTACTGATATTATCTATTGCAGACACTCTCAGCTTTTCAGGCCATTGCACTGTAAGGAATTAGGAAGAGAACATGTATTAATGAATCAATTTCCAATATTGACATGATTTATCTTAAACAATTTATGTCCAAAATTTGCAGTTCTCTGGGAAATCTGACCTAAATAAAATCTTACAATAGACAACACATTCAAAGTCTGTTCTGCAATTCTCTTTGAAGATTTTTTTCTAATCATAAAATGCTTGTATTTTAGAAATACAAAAATATTTTCTCCAAAAATAATTATTTTTAGAAATACTTTATTTCTTGGTAAAATGAAGAATTCTGAAACATATTTATAATTTAAGAGTACCTAAAAATCTTTATTAATTTTTAATACCATTTCTTAGAAAAGAAAAAGCCTCATAGTCAGCTCTTAAGTCTTCCTGCTATCTAAAAACTCTGAAATGATCCATTGGAATGGTTGATGTCTGCCTACCTAGGCTGAAATTCAAATTTAAAATTTCAGTTTAAGTCAGAAACTGCCTTTTACTTCCATTTGCAATTATGCACTGTATCTGGTAAAGTCTAAAAAATGTGGAAATAAAACTTAACAGATTGCATTTGGTATTCTACTTCCCCCCCCCTCCCCCCTTCTCCCTCACTTCCATTGCAAATATTTTTATAATCTTAAAAGCTGCCAACATTTTTTGCAAACTCAAACAGATATCTGAAAACCTAGGACCATTTTTCTGCCACAGGCCTCTTCACCATGGTTCTAGTATTAATGTTCTAATTGTTTATTTGTATAGGAGGAATTTTTTTAATTATTGGTAAATATATTATGTAAATAAAATATAAACCAAAGTACTTGCATGAAATAAATGTATGCATATCTCAGTTTTGAAAAGAATCATTGGAAGTTATTGGATGGACCATCAGATGTTTTCAGTTCTCTCTCACAACATCTGTCCCTGGAAACATTTACACTACAGTCTGGAAAACAAAAAATACAGATTGGGTCAACAGCAGACAATCTGGATGAACAACATGTTTGTTTTTATTGTTTGACTGGTCATTTGCAAAGGTGCTTGTGAGATATCTTCATGCATTCAAATAAAATGAAAATCCACCAAGAGTATACATAGCCAGATCACTAGATGCAGTTCCAAGAAAAACATTTTAACAGGTTCAACAGTCCTTCTAAGACAGGAACAAATTTAAGTATTTACAAGTTGCCCCTATCCAATGTAAAGTACTTCTCAGAGGTGCTAGTGTTTTAACTCTAAATATGCTGTAAATCTAAGCAATGCTTTCTTATGGCTGAAGTTGCTCTCAGTCCTTGCATGCAGGAGCAAGATTTGAAGGCAATCTGAATACTGAATATCATGGGTTTTACGCTGTTCTTTTAGAAGAATCTCATTATCTTTGCAACCAATAATGTATACAAGGGGTTGATATGCTCAACGTATTGTGGCCAAGATGAAAATTAGCATTTCAAATGGCTGGAGCTATTGTACCCTTAAGTATGCCTGTTTAACCCATCATTCAAGCAAAGGGAATAAAACAGATGAAGGGCTTCAGCAATTTTTTCATCAGGATTGATTCCAAAGATGGTGTCTGCTGTAACTAAGATCTGGATGTCCCTTTAGCCAGTGTAGCAACTGTGCTTTGGGAAGCCACAATGCCATGCTCAGCTGTGGATATGAGATAAGGATGCTGGCTAAGAACAGTTCTAGGACAAGCACAAATGAGATTACTTTAAGAAGACCCTAGGTGTGCCAAAGCCTAGGCTGACTTTTTTGTCTTGAGCTGTCACAGCTGGGAAGGCTTAAGCATGTACATCATGTAGTTTTAGAAGGAGGTTGCAGAGCAAAATTTTCAAGGACAAAGTGTCAGTGAAATGACACAAGGGTTGGACTTGCAGAAACAGTCCAAAGGCCTAAACCTATTAAAAAACTGGCACATTACAAATTTGCACTCTGTTCAGCAATTTGGCAGAATCCATTTATAACAGATTTTATGTTGAGGATTGAGTCCAAAAATGACTCCTCCCCTAATTATGAACTGAATCCACCTCCCTCCCCTGATTTTGCTTTTTTAATGAAAAAATAAATGTAATAAACCAATGTGAAATAAAATAAAACCTCTTTGTTTTGACTTGCAAAGGAACATGAAAGAAAATGAAGGGCAGGGATGTAAGTCTTCACATCAGGATATGTTACCAACTGGAAAAATTGGAGAGAAGCAGGAACATGCGATTTGTGGCACTAAGCTAGTGGAATCTGAGTATGTTATAAAGGTTAAGCACAGTTTCTGAAGGGGAGCCAGGCAACCCATGCAAGAGTAGCCCTGCTGGTGGATGGCCAGCTAGTGCTGGCATTGGTGCTGTGGCAGATGATCACTTAAACTTCCACTCTAAAACTTGATGGAAGAAAAGTTACAACAGTAGATGGGGAAGATGGGAAAAGCAAAATGGAAAAAAAAAATAGTAGAAGGACTGGTGAAATTGGCTACTGTACAAATGCATTTGAATTGTCAATGTGTAGCTAATGGTTCTTGGTCCCAACTGTCCCTTTGGCTGCCACCGTTTTTATCTTTGGGTCATTACAGCATTATACATCTGACAGTTACCAACTTTCCCTGTAGTTCTTTCACAGCAAGTTGAATTATGGTTTTGTGACTATGTTCGTACTTTAACTGAATTTTTATTCTATTACACGGGAAAGTGGAAAAATGTATTTGATAGGGTTCACCCCTGTCACTTCATCCTGAAAATAGTTTACCTGGAAAAGGTATATGCAGAGTCCAGTTATGAATCTGAGTTTCTATGTCAGAAGGTTCTTGAATGCCATGCCAAAGTGAATCTGATTTTATGTATACCTGTGCCATTATAGTTTGATGTGAGATTTGAAACTAAATGCACTGACTTCGGAGAGTTCCTTAATGCAGATAAATTGCAGCAGCATTTTAGGTGGCATTGCAAAAATGTGACCCAATGATTATCACATTTTTTGAGAGT
This sequence comes from Agapornis roseicollis, assembly GCA_002631895.1. Lineage (NCBI taxonomy): Eukaryota > Metazoa > Chordata > Aves > Psittaciformes > Psittacidae > Agapornis > Agapornis roseicollis. The sequence continues at coordinate 13,986 of NDXB01016963.1, forward strand.
CACTGTATAGTGGGAACTCTAGTTCAGGACTTTTCAGGCATTTTCCATTGAAATTTCCTGTCTATATTCTCCCACAAAAAAATATGTTTTAACTTGTGTGAGACTTTTTTCCTCAAAAATATGTTCTTTATATTTATTTCATTTTGTCATTTATTTCATCCTGAATACCAGGTGTGGAGTCTGAAATCTAGCAAGAAAAGGGGATTGGAGGCACTGTAACTAGAAAACCTTAGGGTACCAAGATAATATTCTCATATTGAAAGATATATTGGAACATATGTAATTATGTAGAATATACAACCATACTATTATAATACAGTGGTATTGGATCATAGCTATTAGTTGTAAAACATTGCATATAAATAAGTACGCATATTGAGAAACATATATAATTAAAGTAAAAACGTATCCCAAAAGGAACATTCTGTGCTTACTACTCAAACAAGACTCTATAGGCTGGATTTTCAAAAAGCATTACTGGTGCTAACCTTTTCTAAGATCTAATGTACAACATGTCAATACATTATTTTTATTGAATTGGAAACTACTACTACATGTGGTAGCCTACTACTAGCCTCTCCAAATTTTCTGTTAGTTTGGACACAGTAGTGACCTACAGAGTTCCTACTTTCCCCTTTATTTTCACTTGATACCAATGGAAACATTTGAGGCTTGAATTATAAGTTTGAACAACCACACTGCTTATACAACATTTTTATTTATTCCAGACCATTTCAGTGATCCAGTTAACTGTGAATCATCACAAATATTTGTGCCAGGAAAACTAAGTTGGAAAGTGGGAAAACTAAGTGGGAAAAACTAAGTTGGAAAACTAAGTCTAGAAGGAGGTGTAGGAGAGCTGTAGGAAGAAGAGGATCAAGATTCACTGACAGCAGTAACTGTTGCTGAGGAAAAGGCAGATGGAGACAGATGTTAGGCTTTTTGTTCAGCATCCGTCCCGCAGTGAAGCTGCAGGCAGAAAAACTCCGATATTTCTTAGCTGTTGTAGGAAGCTTGCAGTGGTGCATAGGGGAGTTAATCAAAATGATCTCCAGCCCCACCAGTGCAATGCTAGTTCCCTGGCATTGTGATGCCAATCAACTATGGATGTTGTTCACTATTGATCATTTCAGTATGAAATTCCCAACTACTTGGCAGTACACACTGCTGGGTTTAGGTAAGATATTCACCAGTATTCCCACTACTCTACATGACTTTGGATCAACTAATATAGTTAGTTTACGGGGTCAAACATCTTAGCAGAATGATAGCTTTGTGATGGTTTCATAATGCAAATAAAAAAGCTGATGATTTCTGAAGCCAAGAGGTAACAAGTGCTACTAGTGACTGAGTCAAGTTTGTTGTAATCTTTACTTTGAAGATACACTGGAGTTCTCAGAGGTTAATGACCCACTTGTGGTAGAGCTTTCCTTCAGAATTTAGCTCTGTTTTATTCTTGATAGAACTATTAACTTCTACACTAACCTTTCTACTTGTTACTATTACACACATTCTGCCCACTAAAGCTTTCTATTGATTTTTGCTTGTGAGCTTTTATAAAATGTAGGTTTAAATACATGGGGTTTGTGGTTCTGTTAGCATTGGATGATATACAGACAGACAATGATTAATTTGGAGGATTTTATTGTAGATATATTTTATAGTCACTTCAGTAATACCATTGTCCTTAGGTTTTGTTACCTGAATCATTTGCTTTAATTATTCCAAATATCTTTTTAATTGCTATAGTTTCCAGGCAAGAAAGTAAAATTTACAAGATATGATCAATAGTGTTAGCAAAATGCATTGAGATACTGGAAATTTTTCCAATCCTTCCAAATTTAGCATCACTGGGACAAGAGGACCCCGGAGGACTGCAGATATGACAAAGAATAATGGGTTCAAACTTAAACAGGGAAAGTCTGTGATGGATATAAGGAAGAAGTTCTTTACTGTGAGGGTGTTGAGGCACTGGAATGGGTTGCCCAGGGAAGCTGTGAATGCTCCATCCCTGGCAGTGTTCAAGACCAGGTTGAACAGAACCTTGAGTGACATGGTCTAGTTTGAGGCATCCTCATGGCATCCCCATGGCAGGGGAGTTGGAACTAGATGGTCTTAAGGTCCTTTCCAACCTAACCTATTCTATGATTCTATGATTCTTACCATCTGGAATCTAGTCATGTGTTAGAAAATCCTACATTATATTCTCCTACATCTTCACTTTGTTTATAAGATTTTCATGCCAAGATCCCAAGGACATATGATTCTTTTTATTTGGTAATACAACCTGAGGTGAATGACTTAGAAATAACTTCAGGACAAATCCTAATTTTTTGGGTTTTAAAAATTATTATTACTATTTAATTGTATTTTTCGCTATTTCAAGATTTTAAAATATAATCTATATAGCCGGACATCGCCCATTCCCTTCAGTCAATGGCTTATTTCTATTTCATCTCTAATTGAAACACTGAAGCAGTATGCCCATAAATATTTGGTGACTAAAGTATTGGTTTTATCCAACATTTTGAGTCGAAGATGACTTTTCTGGTATTGCTGTATTGCTGGTTGTATTTTCTAAATAGAAAATCAAGCACTAATCAGTGCCAATTTGTCATACAAGCAAACAGAAATATTTCCTCTGCTAGAAAAATAAATCAGAGGACAAAATATTTCTGGGTATTTTTTTTTTCTTTGTGACTATTTTTTAACCTCGCTGTAGGCAGCTAGTGAAAGCAGACTGCAGGTAAAGTATTTCAGGCTGGCTGGAACCCTTGTGCTTTGCAAAATTACTTGTAGTTGTTCTCCATGGGGATTTTACATCAAGGCAGCTATTTCAACACTATTGTTTTTACAATGGATGGCAATAAAAGCTTGGATGTTTCCTTGTTTGATTAGGAAAAAACCCTATGTATACCCAGCCCTGGGACCTGAGCATGTTACTACAATGAAGATGCTTGGAAATTAGTTTCCATTTTAAAAATTATTAATAAGAATTCTTTGCATTATGGATCATATTTCTATCTGCGCATTCAGGCTTGGCTCCCTTGATTTGATTGCTCTATACATTTCAGAAATCACTGTAGCTTTGAACAAGAATTATTTTCAATAAGACATTATTCATGTCTGCCCAAGAATTAGGCTTTGAGAGATTTGTACTAATATTTTCTATTATGTTTGTCAACAGGGTGGCATTCTGTAAGTTTCACTTTGATATTCAGATTCAAATATTCACAACAAAAATATGAATGTCTCATGATTGCAGCTGTGCAAATAGCAAGGGATTACAACAACTTTGAAGTTGGATTCTGTTCTTACTCTTTTCATTATTCATTTCCCTGTGAACAGTAATGGCAGAAATTTGGGGAACTTGCTTAAATTGATGGACAACAATGCATATTCACATCTGAACTATTTACTATGGTAAGTAGGCCCTGTGCAGCAGTTTATGTATAAAAATAGCCCTGTCCTAAGCTCTCAGGACAGATGCCTGTCACTAATATGAATTTAATAATTTGAAATGGTCAAATGGGTGGTTTTACATCAATGCACTTTTAGACTGCTTAATGAAGCCATAGCTGCATTCGGTACAGAAACAGTAACTATACAAGGATCTCACTGAATTCTTCAGAAGGAGTATTGCGTGCATTATTCTGTGGTATCAACATAGCAAGAGAAAATTAAATGTAAACATTTGCTGTAAGCAACAAAAAATATCCAGCATTCAGCAATTTAGTTCATGATCTCTCAGTCAGATGGAAATAAAAAGTTTTAAAAAATCTGGTGTTTGTGGGCATTGCCAGAATATGATAATTGAGGAAAAAAGAAAAAGAAAAACTTAATGTAGCCTCATTAAATTACCTGATCCTTAATTATCTTTTTCTGACTAAGTTGTCTCTGTGTTTATTCATTCAGTCATTCTGTAATAATAATTGTATCACATTACATATATTGGAAGAAAACAACTTTATTACTTGAAAAGTAAATTCAGAAATAATACTTTTAAGTGTGTAATACCAGTCCAGAGGCAAGAATTTGTCAATAGATAATGTTTGATGGACAATTTTCATAGGAAACACCATCTTGAAATCTATGTTATTTACAAGCAAAGTATGATTTCACTCTATTAAATCTATTGAATTAATATATTAATAACACAGATAGATAGCTATGCCTTCCCTGAACCAGTCCAAGTTAGCTCAAAAATAAGCCTACATTTGCATAGCAGTTTATGAAAATGCAACTTTTCAGCAAGTTAGAGCAGTCTCAAGCAAAGCACAAAACCAGAAGGCCTTGATATGGTGTAATATTTCACAGTGAAATTTCATGCAGCTGAATAAATAAAAACACTATCATAGTGAAGACAGTGATCGATGATTCAGTGAAGCATGTTTTCAAGAACTAAGCCAACTCCATACTGCCAGAATCAAACCAATATAGCACAAACTAGTGAGTTGAGAAGCCATGGTTTGCTTGAAAAAAAAAAACCAACCTGAACCAACAACCTTCTCCTCTTTGTAAACAGTGAAGCAATATAAAATGGAATGTCACAAGTTCTGAAGGCACAAATTTCAACTGCAGTTCAAGAACAGACAAGGCCAAAATATGACTCTAAACTAACCAATTTTCTCTGTAGAGAAAATGCTATTTTCCCTGGAAAAAAAAAAAAAAAAAAGGTTTAAATTAAAAAATAAACCCACCACGTTTAAACA